>JAYJLV010068244.1:0-16135 GCA_036873485.1 Torymus texanus
TTCGATACGCGAGTGAGAAAGTGATTTTATCCTCGTGTGGCCTTTTCACCCTCGCTTCGCTCGGGCGCAAACGTCCAAACGAGGATAAAATAACTTTTTCGCACTTGTATCGAAAATAACTATTTTATATAGACGTCGTTATAACACAAATGTTTACAGACATAAACGTGATAATAGAAAGAGTTTTATTTTCTACCATAATAACGCACATTTGAGATTACTTAACATACATTTTAAAAGTATAAATATTTTATCTAATATAGTCATCGTTCACCGCATCCCTAAGAACCTCATATATACAAATCGATCCGTTGCAGGTTGCAGACCCCTCCTCCTTATTATCATCCCCAGATCATAATTGCCACGTGTGCACCTTGTACATATCCCCTCGAAAATCGCACACAAAACCCAACCCCTATAACACGACCTCGCAGGAGCTTGTCAAATCCAAGGTATGTGTATATATATATCTGTACTTACTTGCACATGTCGTGCAGTCGCAGCATGGCGTCGACAAGCTCGGGCGAGCTCCTCGCCGCGGCAGCTCTGTCCAGCTGCTTTGTAACCGCCGACCACCAGGGCAGGTCGCATGGCAGCATCACCAGTGCCATGGCCGCCAGCTATTGTTCGGCGACGCGCCCTCGGCAATGCCGGATGCGGCTTAGTCGATAAGTCAAGGCCTACGAAAGGAAAGGAAAAATATAATAAGAGACGTAGAGTGCACTATGTGTGTATTGTATGTAGAAATAAAGTATTGACTAGTCGATATATATGAGATGATGCTGTTGAGGGCCGCGTGGGTTGAAACACAAAGGGAGTGAAAGATACTGGAGGAATGGCAAAGAGGGGGTGTGCTTTGAAGTTGGGGGTATATTTTTGGGGTTGCGAAGGACTGTGTGTTATATACGTTTCACTTTTAGCTATTTACGAGTGTTTTTCTGCATCGTTAGTGTCGCCTGCTAGACGCTCAATTTGCTAGTGATAGATTGACACTTTGTTTTTCTAAACTTTATTTATATTGTTTTCTTCGGTGGATTCTTAATATCGGAAATTATTAAAGTTTTAAGACTAACATTTTAAAAGTTACAACAATATATATATATATATATATATATAATAAAATGAAAATAAATATATGTATATCTTTTTGTTGTCTGTTATAGAAAAAGGTGAGTTATTTCTTTGCTTCGGAGAATTTGCTTTGGAAGTAATAATAGACGGATATAAATTCTGAAACAGCTATGCGTGCTCTTGAAAGTTTACGCGATGATATGTTTTTTATATTCTTCTGAAGACCTTTATTCTGCCTACAGCTTTTCAATATTTCATTGTATCTGTGGATTTCTATTTATGTCAATTGTTTGCGCATGAAGTGTAAGATAAACTGTATTGTCTCATACCCGTAAGAATAATACTACTGATTTTAGTTAACAGAAATTGAATAATAACAAAAAAATGATAATAATTTAGTGAAAAATAGAGTATATATTCGTAAAATCGTAATACCTCATATCCCATATCTCGACAGGCCATTAACTTTATTAGGTTTAAAATAATATTGCCAATAAAAATTTAGAGGAGCCACGAAGCATCTTGGTTTATGAATTGGTATGTCTCCCTTTCACTTCAATTACTTCTTCTAATAAATATGTGAAGGTCTTTAACAGATTTTTGTATTTAGTTTTTATAAGTTTTCTGTCTTAAAAACGGATGAAACCAAAGTCATACGTTAAAACAGATTAAAGTCGTATGCTCGGATAAAGATTAGTTCCTATGCATTTTTGAAAGACTTCTAATTCCTATCTACATACTTTTCTAGTCGTATTATTACTTGCTCGAGGCCAATTTTTTATTTTTTATGAAAAAATAACCTTCTTACAGCTTTAGCGCTAATTTAATACTTTTACTATTCAGAAAGTAATTGTATTTTACATAAATGCCATCGCGACTTTTATTTTTAACCAAATGAATAATGTTTGCGTCGAACAAAAGAAATGTTAAAAGTGTCTTCAATAATTACTTTTTTTAATTATTGAGATGGATTCTAAATTAAAGTTAATTATTTTATATCATTTCGTAAAAATTATTTTACATACGTTTGGGGCACAGAATATAATGTTATTGAAATTAATTATGAAAATATGATCGTTTATCTGTCTTGTTTATTATCCCCTAATAATTAAGCCTTAAACTTCATAGTTAGTCTGTCACGTACGTATGATTCATATATAGGAAAATTTTAAACAAATGTTTCGTATCAAAACGGCATGTTATATTTTAAGTTTGAATTGATATTAGTAGTTTATAGATTATAATGAATATTAAAAATATAAACTCGTTTATTATTGATCATTTATGTTAGAAATAGAGTATAACCTAATAAAGTCATGATTATTATAATTATATATTGTCGAAGTATTATGAATATTAGTAGCTGAGTAAAACAATTTTACTAATTTATTAATGCGAAATCTTTTTATACGCTTGCTTATTTAATAATAACGAATCCTATGTTTACACGGGTATAGACATAAACCTTGATTTTGGTATTATTAGAAGTCTATAACGGAGTCAAAACATCTGTTTCGTTGTATTTAAAGACAAAAAGTTATGCATCGTAATTCTTTTTAAGTTTAAGTCTGATATATAAAATTTAGTCTTTTATGTCGCTTTGTTATTTAACGATAAAATAATGAAAAAAAAAATACTATGATTTTAAATTTCCAAAAAAATAATAGTTTATTAAAGCAAAAATGATACTATATAATTATTTCTTTCCTAAATAGTGTTTATATAAAAAAACGGTCCATTTTCAGTTGATTAACAAAAAACATTTGTTTTTAGTAAAGTCTTTGTTCAGCAAACGCTAAGCGAATAAGAGTATATGCAAGCTTGGTAAACAATTTATACAGCGTTCAGTTATTTCTCTGGCTTTCTCAACTCTCTCAATTTGTCCAAATTTTGAAAATTCTGTTTCTACTTCCATTTTTCGCTTACCAAACCAGAGTAAAGTTTTTGATTGCTTGTCGACGATAATTTAAACCACATCACGATTTATGCAAAACTCACAATTCGCTCTCAACATTCACTTTTACTATACACACCGCGATATCTGCTACCACCATTAATATATACACCACTCCACAATCACCCCCGTCTTTTTCTACATTCACCAATCTTATCATACCCTGAAAACTAATCTCTTCACTCTCACTGCAGCTCTCTTCTCATTTCTTTCTCTCAACGAAGGGAAAATAGTATACACACATAACCCAAACCAGCCGGCATCGCGTCAACGACTGCGGCCGACGTCATCGCACCGCTCATAGTCTCTCCCCCTCTACATCTCCTCTCCTTCCTCCCCTCTCGGCGCCCCCGCGCGTGTGTGACGCGCGCCTGCGTACGCGCGTCGCGGTTCACTGACTTTGATCGGGGGAGGAGAAGCAGTAGCACCAGCTCGGCGGATCAATTAAAACGGTCCGGCGTTTTTCAGTGTCGCTGTCGCTTTATATACGATGGATGGATGGGATGACCAAGCGACGGCGATCGTCAATCTCGGGGATGGGCACCTCTCTTTCTCTTCGAGGGATTTATTTCGGTGCGGAGGGATCTTTCTCGGCTCAAGAGGGGGGGAGTTACAGTCATTTGCCGAGGATCGATTTAGAAAATACATTCTAATGGGGTTTTTAGGTTTTATTACTGCCATTTATATAGAATGATATTAATTTTAATTGTGAGGGTTCATCTCGCAGTCGGTGAAAAAAAAATGTTCTTGGAAGCCGCAGATAAGAGAGATAATTTTGAACGGTCCCTGAATTTTCAGTGATCTTATAATTGTGTCATTTGTATAAGAAGTTTATTTGTTAAACGAAGATTTCATATTTTAATCTGAAAATCCTGAATTTTATTTCACTGAGACGAGCATTTCTGTTTGCAATACTTTTTTATAGTTAATTTTATACTCTAAAATGACAATAGCTTCGTTTAATGTCTTTGTGTAGGTGCTGCATTATTCGACATGATTTTTCACTAAATGAGATCTAAAAAATCCCATTTATATGTAAAACATCGTGCGCAACGAGTACATCAAGCTTACATGAGTGTATATAAAATGCAATTTCCATAATAAACCTTGTCGAATCCTAAACGCGAAAAGACGCGTGGAGAAAACGACGTCACAATTACATTTGCATATCCAGATGGACGCCCGCATTATTACGCAACGCCTCGCGTTCGAATATCACTTCTCCATTGAATGTTCGAAAATCTATAGTAGTTCCAACGAATTACTTTCTCCTTTTCAAATCAATCAGCATCGACACAATAAGCCCTATTTGCCACACCGCGATCTATTATTGTAGCCATCTCGTCGTTCCTTCGCAGCAGAGCAATAAATTAGGATCCTCCCGTTACTTTGTAACGTTATTTTTGTACACTGTGAAGAGAGAGAGAGAGAGAGAGTATATTCAAATCTAAAAAGCTTGCAAGCGAACCCACGAGCTCGTGCTACTGTCTAGATGACCCAAAAAACCGCTCTTTCTCTCTTTCTCTCTCTTGAGCTCGGGCTCGTTTGAGTTCGTCGCTTCTTGTATATAGTGGAGGCTTTTCGCCGTGCTCACGCGAGCCTCTGAGATCTTCGATTGTCTTGGTCGGCTTTGGTGCGTGATATATCTTGCCGGTAGGGAGCTAGATCTGCAGTATGATATTTGATAAAGTACTCTCGGTGTAGGATTGTGTTGTACATATAATATAGACATTCATATAATTTAACGAAATAGTATACAGATAGTTAATGAATGCTCTCAAAATTTTGCGAATGGTATAATTTGATAATAGTGACGCTAAAATAATATTTTAAACAAATTTATTATGCGATCAATGTAACAGATATGATTTCTAGTAGATATAATTCCCGCAAAAAAAAACAGCCGAGTCGTATTTTTTACATTACTGAACCCTAAATAGTATTAGTATTAATTGAAAGCTGTTTAATACCTTTTCTATGCAATTTAGAAATATTATATTAATTTCTTTAGAAAATTACATCGGGCATAGAATGTACTAACCCTAAACTATTTTCAAAATAAGATACATTCAATTATATAAATCCACTGCCTATTATGCAGCAAAATAATGATTACTACCAATAATCTTTTTCTTGTATACTTAGCCAATTAAAAAAGAAAAATATTATTATTTTACGTTTTAATCGCAACAATGTATCAATCGTATTTCTTCCTCTTGCTTGGAAAACTACGATGGGATTTCTCGCCCACCTACTACAATACGATCACCTTCAAAAGCGTATTCATTAAAATTCAATCCACACATATCGTTCTTCACACCCCCGCGCCCGTTCCATCCGTCTTCGTCTTCACGTGCACACGCGCCCGTAAAAATTGCGCGGGAATTCTCACTTTCTCTTACTCACTCACACTCACTTCTATCTCGGGGGGTTCTTATTTTAAAACTAGGCTACGTCCGCGTCTCGGCGCTTCCCCGTCACTCGCTCGCTGCTGCTGCTGCTGCTACTCTCGCTCCGCCACCCGCGCAGCAGCCTCTCACGTCGGCGGCCGCCACCGCCGCCTTTATGTAACGCCTTCGCGTCGGCGATAAGCGGCTATGGCTGTATATAGATATATACATCGGTTACAGCATGGTTATAAGCAAGAGACGGGCGCGCGTGCGAGTGCGGAATGAATGGGAAGTACGTAGAACGGAGGATTCCACGACGGGTTTCTTTTTCTTTTTAATAGAGCGCGTGGGCGATAGATGAATTTTATTGGGTGGAGGGAATTTTGATGCGCACTTGTGTGCGGGGATGGTGTGGGTGAAGGTTATTACGTTACAGCGCGCGGTTATTACAGCACGGAGGCGGGTTGACGTTTAATTTTCCAACGACCTGGCGTGATGGGAGTTGACGTTTATCTTTATGGTAGATTTACATTGCTATATTTCAGTGTAATATAATGGTATGAAATATTTACATAGAATTAGCGATAACTCAAGATAAAGGTAATGTCTTTGAATTTATTGTTATGCTTTAAAATCATTGTTTGGAGACGTAAGTTCATAACTTTCAAATTGATTAAAATGTGAGAAACATAAAAAAAACGATACTAAAGAGAACAGAAATTGCAATTAAAATAGTATTAGTCGAGCGCAGTAACATTTTCATTATCAACGAAAATGTTAGTGTCTAGAAGTGACACTCCAAGTAAACAAAGTTGTTCACAAATTTAAAATACGAATGCGCAGTAGTCAAAATTAGGTGACCTACATTTCAATATATGTAAATGAATTTTACCCAAAATTACATATAATAATTACCATTAAAACAACGATAAATTCATTACACTTTAAAGACATCCATATAACAATAAATCACCGAAAAAAAATTTTTTTTTCAATTTAAATTGTTTTAAAAGTTACAGCCGCAAAATTGAAAATTCAAACAGTTCTTTTCACACCTAATCATTCTTCACTTATATAAAAAATAAAAAAATGTATATTTACATATAAATCTATGCCTTTATTACCAAAACCACCAACCACTGTCCACTTCCAGCAACCCTACACCAAGAGTAAAATATTTCAACGCAAAGTTCGTCATTGTCGAATTAACGTTTCGTCACTTAGCGCGCGCAGGGTCCAACAACGCCACTATGCAGCCGCTTTCTCCCGTATTGCGTTCACGCAGCTCGGGCAAACGCGGCGAGACGCTTTTACCGTCCGATTCATGCCAAAAGCACCTTCATGCGGCTTCCCAAACTACTTTTCGACGAGCTTGCTTCTCTCTCTCTCTCTCTCTCTCTCGTGCGCCCGACGCGAGAGAGCAGAGAATCGTCGATCTTGTTACTTTTGTTGTCGTCATGCCTGCGAGTCTCGCGCGCGCGCCCCGGTGAATTTTAGTATAAAGTATTCGGCGGCCGGGTGAAAATATATAGAGCCCGGGGAACTACTTGATATTCTTTGGTCTATTTCGTGCACGGTAGATTGGAATATTGCTCCTTGTGAAGTTGTTTTGTTGGCTTGTATGATGTGGTTTCAGGCTTTATCGACTGAGTTTTGAAGGAATCTACAACTATTAGTGAAGATTATTTTTATTAAGAAGACTAATCGTCTTCTAGGTATGTTAAAAGATGAGACGAACTTTAATAATCCAGCGAAAAAGTATTCTTTCAGAAGATATGAAACGGTTTATTAGTATGAAATTTTTTTGAATTTCTGATAAATACGTGCGTGAAAAGTTTATTAAGTCAATATAAATCATTGTAGAACGTGTAAAAAGTAAAACGTAAACAAAGGTTACAGAAAACTGCTGCGTTATTATACGCATTTTAATTTTAAAATATACGTTTATATTTAGCTTTGAATATAAATCTTCGAGAAAAATATTGGTATTATCTACTGTTATAAAACAATTTAGAAAAAAAATATAGAGCATAAAAAAACTTTTCAAAATTATAATCCACTAATACCTAAAGATTGACTTGTCAAAAAAAATTATCTATTAACCATTATACAAGTATAATTTGCAAATTATATTATATAATCTATATTAGGTATCAATATACAATAAGTAAATGACAAATGTAGAGTATGATATTGTATGAAATATTGTCCCCCCTTTGTCGAAAAACCATTGTTGTATAATATTCGATTAAAACCTCAAGCACTGTTCTACGTATTTTCCGGCTCGCCATTGATGAAGGTAATCTATTGAATTCGCATTGTAACTCAAATCAGATGACAAAGCTGCCTTTACACAGTCTTTGAAAATTTGGCGAGCTTTTGTATAATTCAGTAATTCACTTACGTAAAAAATCGAAGTCATTTCATTTTTTATAATGTTTAATCAACGACAATACTTTGACAAGAAAATAAGAAAGAAGCCTTTAAAGGAGTAAGTAACAAAGAACATTGGAAAGTGTCGTTAGGTAATCTATATACAAATACATCCTAAGTACGTAATCCATACAAATTTCACCTACAAATATGTAAATTCTCTTCAATTATTAAACTGCATTGAAATAAGCGCACACAAGTAGTTCATCAACATTCAGAAGCATCCATGAAAAAAAGAAACCGATTATCTGAAACCTCCAACATAAACCCCCACTAAACAAAAACAAGTTCAATTTCAACCGACGACCTGCTTCGACATATATATCCCTCCCCCGCGCCTGTTTATATACCTCTCGCACCAATGCTCAATAAACACAAACACTGGGGTGATTTTCGCGCCTTCAGATATTTTTCATCGCATATTCATATTACCCGGCTTTTCGGATATATACTCCTTCTCTTCTTACATTCACGCATTAATATACGTGCATACACCTACCTCGCTATCTCGGGCAGGGTCTAAGCCCCCGCTGTCATCGCGATCGATCAGTAGCTGCAGGAGCCGCCGTCGCCGCCGCCGCCGAGGAGGAATCGACGGCTGCCGCAGCTGCGCCCCTTTGCCGCATTATATATCCTCTCCTGCCTGGCCGACGCCACCGGCTGCTCTAACCTCCCCGCATCTATTCTTCTGTATACTCTATTCCTCTTTTTCTCTCCTGTGTATATTATTATGACACTTTCGTGTATTATGTGATGTGTATAATGTGTACTACAAACTTTCCAACCTCGTGCGCTGGTGTAGTGTATACGTATATATTAGTATACCGTGGTGTGGATGTAGGGCTACGTATATAAGACTACACCACCGTTCTGATAAGTACTTATATATAACGCGCACGTTCACGGTGCGACAGCGTGTGCGCCACTGCTTCTCCTCTCTGCAGCAGCGCAGAGCAGAGCAGCGGCTGCCCGCTGCAGGCTGCTTTTCGGGGAGAGGGCGGCTATAGTTCGGCGCGCCGCCGTCGCCGCCGACGACGACGACGTTCTATTTGCGGATGTATAGCCGGCCAGAGAGAGAGGGAGAAAGCTCTCTCTGCGCCGGGAGGGATTTTTACTATGTGTGTGCGTATAGAATGTGCGGAGAGAAAGAGAGAGAGAGATACGAACGTCGCGGATTTTCGCCCTTTCACCCGTTTACGGCTCTGACGACGATGACGAGCGTAGATCAAGTGGAAAATGGGGTTTTCGAAAATTCATGGTCCGCTATGGTGTATATATCGTCGCTCCCTACGAAAACTAGACCCATTTCGCGCTTTTCCCGTGAAGACTGGCTCATTTCAGATTCTCCTGCGAAGACTAGCACATTACACAGCTCCTATAATTTTAGAAAATTTATCAAAATCAAAAGGTATATAAGAATATTTGCGTACAAACAAATTTTAATGTGTCTGTTTAACATGTGGATTCAAAGTGACTAAGTGAAATTAATTAATTTATTAAAATAAATCATTTTTTATTATTCACTTTAAATCTTGTTTTAAAAAATCGATAGGAACTAATATACATATTATTTAGACACATTAAGACTTTTTTGTACGCAAATATTCTTATGTACCCTTTGATTTTCATAAATTTTATAAAATTAGGAGCGCAAAATGTGCTAGTCTTCGCGGGAAATTTGAGATGTGCTAGTCTTCGTTGGGAGCGACGATATAATGTATTAGATTACGCGTGTGCTAAACTGACGACCACGACAGACCAGATTGTACAGAAGCTGATGCGTCTGTAAACACGTCGTAGCCTGCAAAGTAGTATACTCGAATAGAGATACAATCAACAGTGCCAGTGTGCAGTAAGAGGGATTCTATTATGCCTATACGGTGTAAGGTTTACTCTTTAAAAAATAAAAGTTTTTTTTACTTCTTTTTTCATTTTGAACTATATGAATGATTAATATTGATACTGTAGTGATATTGTACAGTTCAAGGTTACTTGGATATATTGTCAGCGGTGCTTATAGTGGTTAATAGACTGATCACAGTATGGGACAGTTGTACAGTGATGTACTCGACCGTGTGCAATATTAATTGTTAGATAATTTAATGCCTATAATAACGGTAAAAAATGAACAGCATTTTTTTATTAATTATATCTTTTAAACAAATAAAATAACAAAAAATTATTAATCTACTTTTATATGTGAGTGAATTTTATGATGGTTGTCGATGAGATTGTATTGTCATGTATTGTTGTAGCATTGAACTATTACCAAAAGAGGGTAAAGAAGTAGTTATCAATAGGTCTAAGTTAACCAAGTTGTTATATAGTGGAAAGCAAAATAAGTGGTTTAAAGCAAAAAAATTATTTTAAAAGTTATTTTCTAAATGTTCAATTATTATTTTAGTTTAAAGGGATTTAAAATTTATTCTAAAGAAGTTAGAAGAATTGGATTTTGACATGGTGGACAAGATAGACAATTTTGGGCTGGGCATTATGGCAGTAAAATGTCTGGTGTCTGTGTTCAACTTAAAATACCAGAGTTTCATAATACTAAAAATGAAATCAGATTCACAAAATTTATAACATCCAGTTTTTAATGCATTATCTGAAAAATAAGATGAAATACAGTAATCAAACAAAGTTTACATCTATTTTACTATAATTTGTAATTTTCATATTGTAATAGATCAGTTTTGAAATAAAAGTCTTGATAATTATATACAATGTATTATACTTTATTATCCTTGGTTGCTATAATTTCATATGTATGTACCTGTTTTAGTTTCTTTTTTTCTTCCTCATAATTTGAAAACAGTATTTATTATGACATTTCAATTCACAATGATATTAATATCAAAATCTAGGCGTAGAAACGCATCCAGTATACGAAGTAGGTAGTCGATGTAGCCGATGATGGGGTCTCGTGGTGCGCTCCGTAGATTTTCGCGTCTAGCTGTCGAAACGCATCCAGTGCGACTTCTAGGTGCTCGGGGTAGCTGATCATGGGGTCT
The DNA here is from genome assembly GCA_036873485.1 of Torymus texanus. NCBI lineage: Eukaryota > Metazoa > Arthropoda > Insecta > Hymenoptera > Torymidae > Torymus > Torymus texanus. The sequence continues at coordinate 10,860 of JAYJLV010068244.1, forward strand.
ACGCAGTGTACGCCGTAGTTTTTTGCGTATGTATAGGTATAGAAATGCATGCAGTGCGTTAAATTAAAAAGAAGGAATCGAAGCACTCATGATCATTATTAATATTTTTTTGTGAATAAAAGACATTGTGGTGAATAAAATTGAAGACGATGAAGAAGTTTAACCAAAAATTTAATCTCTCTCTCTCTCTCTCTCTCTCTCTCTCTCTCTCTCTCAGAAGAAAAAACGCATATTCTAATGGCAATTTAAATACTAGAAACTAGTCAAATAAAAACTTTCTACGAAAGTATACAGAATGGCAAGATATGTTTGCAGTCAATACTACGAATAGTACATAATTTTGCAATCACATACATTTATTGAAAAATAGATTCTCAATAAACGTACTATAAAAACAAATATAAATTCTCTACATGATCTTTATATAGCTGTTTTTTCATTAAAATAAATAAAGAAATGAAATCAATAATTGATAGGTAAGTAATTATAAATTGAATGATTGACATAGTATAATTCATTATAAATTAAACACAAGAAAGGAGTGAAATCAATAATAGATATAGGTAAGTGAGTTTAATTAAATGTTTAGTTTTCATACCTAGACGCGAAAACCTACGAAGCGCACCACCTAGACTCCATCATCGGCTACCCCGAGCACCTAGACTTCGTACTGGATGTGTCGTCACACCTAGACGCGAAAAGCTACGGAGCGCATCACCTAAACTCCGTCATCGGCTATCCCGAGCACCTTTCTATTACGAAGCAGTAGCTCTCTTTTACAAAATTCTATTTCATTTATTCTTTCATGAAGACAATGATTAGTATCACTCTATTATTTATTATCTTACTGTCTCATTAGAGTGTGCACATATATACTTGATTTGATTTTGCTATTATTTCACGAGCTAATTTTTTATGTGTTTTAGAACAAAATGATATCTGTAATGCAATTTAAAATTGTAAGTGATCATTCCTTTACACTATTAGTTACAAGTTAATGTGAAAGAATAAGATACAAACTTTTCTAATGAAAAACAAGGATTCCTGGTATAATTATTGTATATTGTATTTGCAAAATTATCTAATGTAAATTTAGATTTGTTTTCACTTGACTTCCTTTGATTAATTTGTTGATCAACTTGCAGAGGATTTACCATTTTTATATTTGTTAAAACTTTTTTTTAATAATTATCAAAACTTTTCAAAATATTAGCTACGTATAAAAAATTTTAAAAATTTTTTGATGAAAAAATGTTTAAAAAATATATATATAAGTAAGAAGCATAAAATAAGAAAATCACTAGGGACTAAAGTCTAGTGGTCACTAGAGGCTGAGTAAGGAAATGGAGAAGTGTAAACAAAAAATAATGAAAATCGGAGGTCGATCAAAACGCATGAAAATATCTTAATGTGTGCATTATAATTAACGCCAAATATATGGGGGGTTGGGGATATACACGTGTGAAATGATGTGTACGTGACGGAGAATATGATGTCAAAAGCAGAGAACTAAAAGAGTTAAACGATTGTTTACTATATCAATTTGTTCGATAAAGTAGTTAAATATTACTGTGAAACGTGACTGGCCATAAAAAGCTCATAATTAAACGTAACATCTGTGTGTTAGAATTGCAGTAAGCACACGTGTATATGCATAGGAAAAATCCCGTGAGGCATCATGGCTTTATAAATAGATCGAAGTGGATAATGGTCGTGTTTGGTGAGACAAGTTTTTGTTTCATAAGACAAGCTACTGACATGCTTTGCTACGTTCGTTTTCTCAGACAAACGTGTTTCTTTTTTTTGCGTGTAAATCATAAATAATTAAAATATTATTAAAACTTTTACATGTTTATTATATAAGTATGAAAATTTCTACGAAAGCAAAGACGTTACGAGAATAACTTATTCATAAGTTATAAATAAGAACTAACTTATTGATTTCGTATATATATATATGTCTAATGTCTAATCGATCATATCGGATATGGCAATACACAAATCAAGTATTTCCGGCAAAATTAATTGAGTTATCACAAACAGAGCAAAACTATCTATTTGCGATAGTAAATAATGACAGTTTGGTCGAGTAAATTAGTTATAATCAAAGATTTATCGATAAAGTCTCTTTCCCTTATTAATTAATATTCATTATAATAGTAATAACATTTATTTCACTTGTTGTTGTAAGAGTGTCTTCAAAAACATCGTTGCCATAAACAACTTACTCATGTATCTATTACCATATAATCTCAGAAACAAACAAAATCGAAAGCAAAATCTCAACATACTGTATAGCAAATACGAGAATTATAGAATGAGCCTTAAACATACATCATTATAAGCGAAATGAATGTACGATGAAATAGCGAACGTAAAAAATGAATCAGAAAATCATCGTAAGACGGCAACAACGGGTCAATTGGTCTCTCCCTCTTTCTCTTTTCACACACGCGTTTTCCTCATCGCTCTCCTTCTCACTTTACTCGCACGCAGGTAATAAACAGTATCTATTCAGTCTATCAATTCAATAACCAGGCGCGAGGGCGTGCACGAGGACGAGAGAATTCATACATGTGTATATATGTATATATACACACCTACGCAATTGAGGAAAGAGAGATAGGGGAGGTGTCCCGGCGAACATTACTTACACACATGCTGCAGATGCGCGCGCAGGGGCACGCGTGACAGCTTAGCTGTGTACAGCTGATAATATAATCACTGCTAGCGGGAAAATCCCTGATATAAGCTTAGTCACGTTGATGAGAATAATGCGCACGCCTTGGTTTTAACGCGCCCGCATTGTTGGCAGTGTACGGAGAAGTGTATAATTATAGATTTGTTTATATACACTTCGTTTCACGTATTCTCTTTTTTTTTGGGCTCTTTTTTTATGCTTTGTACGCGTGAAATATAAAATTTTCGAAATTTCCAATGGTAGAGTCGTGAAAAGGTAGTGGAAAATGCGACGATACTTGCGGGAGTGCAACGACTGGTGAGATATGCGGAATTGCCGAGAGCGCGACGCGCGCGGTGCTTTTGGATGAAAATGTCGTTTTACGACGACAGTAAAAAAGTACCAGGTGGCAGGAGATATGTGTGTGTGTGTGTGTGTGTGTGTGTGTGTGTGTGTGTGTGTGTGTGTGTGTGTGTGTGTGTGTATATATATATATATATACTTTTTTATAGTCGAAAAATGCGATGTGCGCTTCGAAATGGCTCTCGAAATGAATGGAATGGCTGTGTTGTTGTTATTATTGTTGATATATTTTTAAAAACAGGGTGAAAAGCTAGTGAAAAATTGGATTGAAAAAGTTTTACATTTTATTAAAAAGTCTAGTTATAAAATTAAAGTGTATATTATAAATAAGGGATTGACAAAGTTTTATGCATAATTAATGTTGTTTAATACAAAATATGTATTAAATATGATGACATAGTATATTATTATCCTATCTTATATTATTACCTCTGAAATTCAGTCAATAAAGTCACAGGTGATTGATCCTTTTCCTTTTGACTTCTGAATATCGATGTATGTCATGTGCAAGTAAAATGAAAGCTCTACTGAATGGCTCAATCAATCATTAGCTGTCTGTAATCAATCACATCATTTCTATTTTCTTTTCATATTTTCTCAAAGAACAGCTTATTTTATTATTTTTAATTCTAGAATCCCATGTGAAATTTTTTTTTTCATATATTCAATCACTCAAAGTCAATAAATCTTCAAGTCTTTATACACGATATACATATTTTCTATATGTTTATATTTTTGTATAAGTTAATATCTGTAGAATAAAAATTATTAAATTTAGGTAATTTAAAAATAGTATCTTAGTGGGACAAATGTATTTTCTACGTTTTCTCATGCCGATTGTAAATGATAATATATCGACGTGCATGGATTTTCGTCTGTTGATAAAACAGTTTCTCAGGAGATTCGAGCTATGAAGGTAAATTTTTCCGCTCAATAATTTTGTAAAGTTTATGGTTTGTACATTATTTTACGAAAAATTGAAACTATTAGTTTATTCATTTATACAGAAAGAAAAGATGTATTGTCAATTTTCATCTAAAGAAATTATATTTTAAAATATTTGCACGATTTCTTGAATCATAAGAAATATCAATAACATAAAAAAAGACATTAAAATTGATTTTACTTCAATTTAAAAGTGTAATATTGAGGAAACCAATACCGTCGTTTGGGAAAAAAGATCAAAATAAAACAATACGGAAGTTAATTTGGAATTAATTAATTGACAACTTCAACATTCAGTAACTTAATTATTATTATTATTTCTTTTAATTTATTATCTCTTCATTCATAAATGATAGCACGAACTTCATATAAACTTGAAAAATATTCAAAAGCCCTATCTATATTTCTACCATATAAAGTTATAGTTCTTATGTTTGATATATAGCTTCAACAATTTTCTTTATATTTGTTTATTTTTTTACACGCAAAATTAAATAATTTTTTTTTAAATATAAACGTATATTAGAATTCCGCTAAAAATTTAAAACTTTTTGAAAAATTAAAAATTCAATTTTCCATCACCTTAGTTAAATTATAAAAATTTCTGATTTCGTTTAATAAATATTTCGATAATATTTCAAAAGGCCGAAAATTGCGAAACAGAAGCTCCATATTGTATTTTCCGCGTACAAGAGACACCGACCAACTCGATTTACTCGCTCGACCTTTTAAAAATCAGGTATTCAGCGTGCGTCGCCGCTTAAAAATATTTCCTCTCCTCTGTAGCGAGAGCACATGTATGAATGCCGCCCAATAACCCACTTTGCTCCTCCGCGCGGCCTTTCATCAGCCTAATATCCGGTTTTCGATAAGCGTCACTCTCAAAAAAGTTCCGGAGAGATTTTCTTTCGGAAAATCTAACCGTGAAATATGCTGCACCAGAGCGATATTTCGCACGTCGGCGAGGATACAACTAGATATACCGAGAAAAAGAGCCGCAACGCACATAGCTTGTAACACGAGAGAAGCTGCAATGAGCAACGAGGAAGAAGTGCGCGCACGCCGATTGAAAAGTAAGATTATTGCCGAGAAATGCATCGGCGATTAGATGTATAGTGAAATCTGTTTATAATTTATACTGGGAGAATTGAAGAATTGTTAACAAATAATACATGATACATTTCTAAATACAAATGAAAATTCAATACCAGGTATAACTAGTATCCCCCGTTATGCAAAAACTTCGTTTTTCCATTATAGGCACGACCAAACTGCTCAGGAGAATCTT
>JAYJLV010068255.1:0-16134 GCA_036873485.1 Torymus texanus
AAGTATTAAAAACATTTAAATAAGGCATTTCGAGACACATTCAATATTTCTAGAAAGAGAGAGTGTAAACTCATTAAGCGTTTGGCCTGGGAACAACCTTGAGAGTATCCCGCGGTTTATTTACTGTGCGGATAAGGCTGCAGTATACTTAAGAAAACCGAGGAAATAGTAAATTTTTGTTTAGTTACACGTCCCTTGGAGATGAAGAAAAAATTTTCGAGAAGGAAAGTAGATAAAAAAAAGCTTTAAACGTTTACAAAAGGCCCACACAGAATTTCCCCGCCTGCGTAATGCTATGTTTCCACATCTGGTAATCATAAAACTCAAGGACCTTTGAACTCGTCTAAACGCAAGAGATCGATAAATTTTATGACCTGGGAAAAGGTTGTACTATGATAAAAAAAAATTTTCGTGTAAGATTTTTTTTTTTTTTTGTTTTTTTTAATCTCCAAAAGTAGTGTAAATCGCAGAACGTAACAGATTAATGTTGAGACAATTTAGGCAGACCTTAAGAGCCATCGCTTGTGTCAAGCGTTCGCTAGCTGAAAGAGCTTTGAATTTAAAGCAATACCCTAATGTGTTGGCAAAGCGGACACGTATACTTATTTTTTGATGTCGCAGATGTGGCGGAGTGATGCACCGTTGTCCTTTTGCCCGTGCCCTTTGCCTTGCTTGACGTGGGCTGGGCTTCCTTGGCTGAGCCCGCGGGTTCGGCGTAAGTCACGGTCAGAGCCTGAATACTTGTGTCCAAGAATGTTAGAATTGAATCAAATGTTGGTATCTCCTTACTATTATCGAGGGACGACTGCCAATACATTTTTGTTGCCGATTCCAATTTCTCTACAGTCAGGAACAAGAACCAGTCACTCCACTGATCAGTTGGACGTTTGAGCGCGGCGAACGCGCGTTTAGATCGATTCACGGTAGACGTGATACGCTTATGCTCGCTAGCAGAAGATTTGCTAGCAGGCACACACTGTAAAAGACTTCTCATGTATTTAAAGAGTAACAGATGATCGTTCTCATATATTTTAAGGAGATCCTTCCACGCGCCGTCATAACCTTCCTCGGACACGGGTGTATTTTCAATCAGGGCGGCTGCTTTACCGCTCAAATGAAATTTCAAGTGTTGTAACTTGAGAAGTTTGGGGATATCGTTGTCTGAATGAACCAGAGATTCCAAAAGCCCCTTAAAAGTGGAACAATTGATCCAGTCGCCATCGAAATTGGGCAATTTAAGCCGTTCAAGATTGACTGATTTAGAACTGGACTTTTTCACTTCCGATGCAGTCAGGCGATCCTGAATACGGCCCATATTTACGAAAGAAATAGGTTCTGTTTCATCGAAAACGTTGCTCGTGGCGTACGATGAGGTTCGACCCTTTGGATCGTTCATGATTGCTCGATGTCTCATCATGAATGAGCTCCAATATTCGTCTAGTTTGTTTTTACGACTGATTAGATAGCCTGCCGTAATATTGGCGTCACCGACTTTTTTTGTGTTCGTCAAGAAAATCACTATCCAAACTGCGAGTTCAGATTGGTCTCGCAAATAGTCGTCGATGCTAGCCATCGTGAATGTATGCGCTAAGCGAGTATGGTGGAAATAAAATGGATAACCGAGGACTAGAACTTCAATGGTTAGATGCGGGTCAACAAGAATTCAAATGTCTAAAAATTCATAGACCTCAGCAACAAAAGGAATAAACGTCCAGTAGAGGAACAAAACTCGGAGTTAATGTCACGAGTTAATGATACGTTTAGATGTTGAAATACTAATTTGAGGGACAACCCCAAGCGGCGCGATTGAATTCTTGCTCTAGCATCTAATGAAAAGAAGGGAAAAGTGGTTTGAACTGGAGTGTACCGATTCAACTAAATATTTTGATTCGGACTGTACCGATCAAATACAAGAGAAAAGTGTTGACCAGGAGTGTACCTATCCAACTACGTAAAATCTGGCCTGGTAGGTGGCCTGGTTAGGCTGTATGAGAAATTTCGACTCGGAATGTACCGGAGAAATGAGTAATAAATTTTGAGTGGGATGAATCCAAACAAAAAAAGAAAAAACACAAAAGAGAAAAAAACTAATTTTCAGTTTGCACTGTACTTATCCAAACTGAATGAAAAACTTTGGCTCGGAGTGTACTGGTCAAAAGGTTAAGAACGCCTGATACGTATGCACAAATTGCAAATTGTCACCTAAATTGTACTAGGAGAAAACTGATGAAAATCGTGAGGAGCCGTGGGCATTGATCGCCTAGGTCTCTCCTAACAACCTCGTCACGAAATTGATATTCGTGAAGGGCAGTTCGTACTAAGAGTGTGCGAATATTAAATCGCAAGTATAGCTTATACAGCTTTTCTGTATTTGGCTAAAATCTAATATAGGCTTCGCGATCATGTACAATCGCAGTCCGATTAGATGAAAATGTACGTGGCCGAGCTGATCCACGTTGCTCGGACGAAAGCCGCGATATGCGTACGCACCACTAAATTAGAATGGCGCGTACTGAGTGCTGAGATGGTTGATGATTCGTCTCGTCTCAGCAATAAACCAACAACAAAAATAGTGATGCTACCTCATAGCCACGTGTGCTATCGTGTGAGCGGTCTGCCTTCCGCTTGAGTAGATGCTCGCTTTCTTGGCGTCGGCGGGGCTACTTCCGCAGATTCAGGGTATCAACATGTGCTCCGCACGCACGTTGGCGGCTTCCGCCTTGCTGAGCTGCACCCTGATGATTTCGCCAATCCTTCCTTGGAGTTGACAGTTGCCGCAGCCTGCGTGCTGCTTGAAGTTCTTGGCGCTAATCGTTGAGAACCTTGTTGCGAATTGTGCCGCGTTATCCGGCTCGAAGGACCATGTTCAAAATACTAACGCGTACAGTGAAACTTTTACACGCCGCTTTCCTTACAATAGGCTGGATTATTCAATGAATTGGAACCCGTAAATAATTCGTCTTAAGGTTTCCATTATTTTTATTATTTGAACCCTTTACAAGGACGAAGGTGTATGGTTTAACGTTGCTCGGGTGAGTGTCGCGGGCGAGAGACTTCTCGCAGCTCCGCAGAGTCAGCGCGTCTGTCTAGTTGTCCGCCCCCCTTATCGCGGGAGGATTATAGAAGCGAGTATTTACGTGGTATTTCGCGGGTTAGATTTGTGGAAAATAAACTGCGCGCTAGAGCTATACGCGTGTCACCTCTCTCGCCTTACAAAGCTGCCGAATAATAATATTGTCGGGTCAAGTTACACTGGGCGTCGCACAAATAACACGAGCTCCGTGTACCGGGTGAAAAATACGTCGCGCTGATAGTTTCACCAGTTAGAACTCACGAACACTATTGTTTCCACATCACCCAAGAGGTAAATAGATTGATGCATTTTTTTAGTAGTATACCCATTAGGCTTAATCCACATTTAAATTCATATATAATATTTATTTTGTTACTGTATAACATCTCTATTAATTCATATTTCTTACAACATCATTTAAACTAATTCTCCTTTACTTTATGCTATTATTTTGCATATTTTGTTCAGAAATTTATGTTTTTTGAATATATAAGATTATGATTATATTTATTTATATAACTGAATTTTCTATCAATCATCAAGAATTTCTCTCCAAACAATGTTTTCAATTTCTGATGAATTTTCTAAATCATTTTCTATATATATATTCTTTAGGTTTTTACACCTTGATAAAGCAACATATAATTGACCATGTGAGAATAATTGCTTTTTGATGTATAATCCTACATAATCAAAACTTTGTCCCTGAGATTTATTAATGGTCATGCAAAGTGCTAACGTTATTGGAAACTGTTTTCTATAAAGAGTGAATGGTGATGAAGAAGATTCTCCTGTATTTAATGTGATTCTCGAAATAAAAACTTTATTGCCGACTTTGTCTCCTGTTAATATTTCGGCTTCAATATTATATATAGATATAATTTAGTTATTTTAAGTCTAGTACCGTTACACAAACCTTCGTGTACACTCAAATTTCTAATTAACATAACAGTAGCATTAACTATTAATTCTAATTTATGAAGTGGTAAACCTTCATAAATATTGTTTATCTTTAAGTTTAACGCAAAAACTCCGAACCTATTTCTCTATTCTCTTCCCTGGCTTTAACTGATTTATTTTCCTATATGAGGGTCGAGAATCTGTATATCGTTATTCGATCGACACTGTCCTCGCCGCATGGTCACTGCAACGCGCAGAGGCACGTGTTTGTCCTCCTGCGCCCCTTTCTCATGTGCTCGCTTTCTCTTTCGCACTTCCACGCTCATGGGAGTCGGTAACCGAGCTATGCCCGGGACGTGCTGCCCCCGCGGCTTGGTGGCGGCGTCGATCGGCTCGTTGCGCGCGTGCGACGAGTAGCTGATGCCGCGCAGTCAGCACCCAGTGTGGCCAGGTTGTGGCGATTAATCGCCACATTAACACGGGTTTTAATTACTATATATATTTGTTTACTGGTCGCACTGTCAGCACCACGAGCATAGCCAGCCACTTCCCCTACGAGCGCGAACGGAAGAGGGTGTTACGTTACTTCGAGTGTGCGATAAGAGGAATGAATTGTTTGTGGCGTCGTATAGTTATGCGCGCAAAGAACTCATTCTCTTTTTAGTGTTCCAAAACGGGAAGCTAATTTATTTGCGATCTAGCTTATTAGGGAAGAAAAACGTGTGATTCACGAGGATTACAAGGAATATTAACAGATATAATGTTATATCAAAAAGAAAAAAAAAATGGTAAAGATTATTAAGAACCGGAAAATGGACAAATTTCTGTCTTTGTTACGTAACACTGTGTTTGTTATATCTTCGGTAATTTTTCAAATATATTACTCAAACTTTTTTTACAAGTTTAGAATAATATATAGAATCGAAAAATCAAATAAAAAATATTGATGTTATCGAAATTTAAAGGTGTCGTCCCGCCTTAACAGGTTCAGTACGACTAATGTATAAGAAAAAATCCATTCAGTTTATTAGAATTTACAAAGAATGAACTGAATATATTTTTTTTATATATTAGACATACTGAACCTGTTAATATTGCATATTGTTAGTTTTATAAAAATCTGCTAAATTGTATAAACGAATAATTAAAATTAATAATTATTACTGGTGTAATTACTAAAGTTATGTCTAATGATAATCAGGTATTTTTTAGCCAAAAACAGGGTTTGTTTACTCTGTTGACAGTTTGTATTGCTTGTAAGTCCTTTCTATGATCAATTTCCATCTTCAACCAGATTGTTCTTTGAAGGTAACATTTTTTATTAATCTTTTAACCTTTGTTGAACAAAATTCATTTGATCGCATTCGCCCTAAACATATTTTATGTGGTGGTTTGTCACATATAAATTAGTAAAAAAACTAGCATTGATTTGAAAAAATTCTGAGCCATTCTACTTACAATTTGCAAACTTTTTCCTTTTGAAGGTGTAATACAATAAGTTTAACGTTTTTGAGTTAAGAAAGCATAAAAATACATGTTTCATTTAAAGAAATCAAAATTTTCAAATTTTTAATTGTTCTTACTTAGGAATGACTTAATTTTTTTTCTGCAATGTTTAATAAAAATGATGCAAGTTTTTCTTTTGAACGAATATTTTTAATTTCATATTATGAAATAATGGGCAAATAGTTGAATATTTTATGGTTTCTTCAATTATTGCACTTCTGTAACCATTTGTAAGACCTCGAAGTGTTTTTCGAAAAGCTGCTCCTAATATCATTAATTTCCCTCCAAATGGTAAAACGTTATAACAAACATTTCTTAATGTACTTTGGATAATTTCTAAAGCCTTTTTCGGTATCATTAATGCTTTATCTGAAATTATTGCATCTACTTCAAGCTATCTTTTTTTATCAGATTCAAATTTAAAAAATGCACTTTCTATACTTTCTAAGTCTAATGGTAATTTCAATGTTTTATGACTGGTCATTCTTTTTGGTAATAGTATAGATGCGATTCCTCGCCAAGCCATCGATAAAATTTTTTTTCTTCTGATAAAAAATAATCAATAAAATTTCGGTATAAAAATGTTTTACCCGAACAAACGCATCCATCTATAAAATGTATTTTGTAGATTTCACTAATTTTTCACTCCTCCTTTCTAAACTCTTACATCTTTCTTCTGCCTCTCTCACATTTCTCTCCGTTTGTGTCTTTAATTCCTCTAGTTCTTTTCTTGTTTCGGTCTCTTCTTTTTTTATTATGATCTGTTCCTTTTGTGTGTTCTCGTTTGTTAGTTTTATATTCCTTCCTCTTTGTGCCCTCTCCTTTTCCTGCTTCTTTTACTTCAATCTTATTTTACGTTAGTGGCATATTATGCTGTCCTGACGGGACTCTTGGTTTTCGTACTCTTGATGAAAGGTCATACTTAAACACCAAAAAGTGTCACTGACAATTTCTGTTCTGTATCCATTTTCTGATCCACTTTCTTTGTTTGGTAATTATTCAAATTGAATATCTCGCGCTTCATGTGCTGAGAGATTCGAGCGATTACGCTCTACGCCAGTAGTTGGCATCGGCAAACCTTCCATCAGAAACACCACTTCAAGGATACATATAGACCTCATATCGCCTACTGCGAGCAGCTTGAAAATCAGTTATCATTTAGTGTGAACTTTATTCTGGTCAACTCAGCCCGGTTTTTTTATTAATATAATTAAATCTTTGGTTTGCTCGCATCATCGGCATTCTAGTTTAAGAAATATCAATCATTGATTTTCTTGCAGGGTTCAACGGAGCAAGTTATTTTGGATTTATCGCCGCACATCTCAAGAAAGGACACTTCTCAACGGCAGTACACAATAAAGTGTTTTTCGGGTGTAGTCCTTCACTAGTGCAGCTCATAGTGTTTTCTCAAGTGCAACGTATTTTCACGTCATTAGTGTCACTCATAAAGTAAAGTGATTCATGTGAAGAATAACATCAAAGACATGAAATCAAAGTAATAAATAACTGTGTCAGATTTTTTACTACAAGTATTAGTGTTTGTTAAATAAAGTGAACCAATATTTATTTATCATATTCATGTGTGTGGTAAGTGCTTATTACATCTACTGCTCGGCATAAATTCAAATATTTTTTATCCTTCGAGCCGGATAGCAGTTTCGCACGTAAAAGTGATAAGTAAGAAGGAAGTCAGAGCAGTGAGAAATTTTTTTGATTACGCAGATCTCGTGCGTATAAGTGCACCACATCAAGTGCATCTCGTCAACTGTGCGCGTATGTGCGGTTGTGAATCGGCACTACGTATACAACGTCTCGTCAGCTGTGCGCGTTTTCTCTCAGACTTTTTCAACAACTTTGACTTCTCTGGACTCTCTTAGTGCTGTATGCTCCATGCTCAGACTTACTCAAAGACGTTGGTTTCTTGTCATTCTTGCGGTGCTGTGCAACGTACTCATCAGTGCCTTGTGCGAGTACGGGCACTAAAGCGGATCGAATCATCAACCAAGCTGGCTGTCCGATTCAACTCTCAACCAGTGAAGAAAACAATCCATGTAGATACATATGTTAGTTACCGTCGCAGTGAATTGTTGCTTTGGAAATCATTTCATCGTGGCGTGCGACAAAGTAAGGGCTCTCTCGTCGACGGAACGGCATACTCTCGCATGTGAACCACGGTTGTGCTATAACAGCTTAAGGTAGCAAATAGTACACGCATATTGGTCCACCAAGCGATGCAAAAGTTTCATTGGCTCGTATCACACTGTGCTTTACAAATCTCACCCGACTATTGTGCGAGCAACAGAAACTCAAGGCTACTCATGCTCTCGCTAGGAAGTAGGTGCGGTCGTCAACCTCTCATTCGAACTTTCTCATGGAACTCTCGTTGCAACAGCGGTAGCACTTCTCTCTCAGTTCCGCTCATCTCAACCTATTCGTCTACTCATCGGCTAAGTTTCAGAAATCTCGTTAATTACGAAACGGCTCATCTCTGAGCTTCGGATTCAGCTCCGTCACTCTTCACTCATCATCACCGGACTCGGTACTCGTCAGTCAACACAAACAAAGGGATTGGCTTGTATTACTCTTCAAAGCCGTTATCAAGATGCTCCCATCGTCATCTAAGCGTACATCTTGAGGCAGCTAACCACAAATTTATCATCATTTTCAGATAAACCGACAACTTGGCCTCAGATCACGGACGGCTTATTTACCTCACAAGCAATTGACGTCATCATTGGGGCTAATTATTACGGTAGCATCATCAAGCCGAATATCATCTAGGAAGACCCTCACACGCCAGTCTCTCAACTCTCTATCTTCGGCTGGCTCTTCATCGGTCGAGTGCACTCCTCTTCTCCTTCGGTTGGATTCTCCCATTATGTTTCTGCACAGCCCTCATCTGCCAAAACTGCTTACTATGTTTTGGATATAAGAAGAACCTCCTTCAAAAATCGGACGAACTCGATCTCAAGATGAGGAATAGTGCGAACATATCTTCTGAATCCCTCATCACCGAGACTCAACCGGAAGATACATCGTGTGCATCCCGCTTAGTTCTCCTGCATCAAAGCTCGGGCATTCTTGCCATGCTGCGCTGAGCATATTTCAACGGTTGTTGGAGCGTCTTCTTCAAAACGAAACTCTGGCTCAGCTGTATCATCATTTCATGCAGAAGTACGAGTAAATCTGCGATATGATCAAGGTACCATCAGAACCTCTACGATCTCGCACGACGTTCTACCTTTAATCCAAAATTCTACTGCAATCTCTTTGGCTGCTGAAACTGAACTGGGACCCATATCTACCGGAAGAAATCACTCTGAAATGGCTACTCATCGGAGAACATCTTACACGTATGAATGGCATATCCGTACCTCGGTGGATCAACACAAGGACGGGCTCCACAATGAATCTGAATGGCTTCTCTGGTGCATACCAACTCGGATTGTCAGGAGTCATTTACCTCATCACTCAACCATCTGACAAGGTTGGAACAATACAGGTAGCACCCTTGAAATTTCTCTCTATTCCACGGCCTGAACTCATGGCAGCTCCACTGCCCATTACGTGCACGAACTCATGCAAGTGAATATTGTATTGACTCACCCGTGGACCGACTCAAGTGTTATTGGCCAGGATAAACTCACATTCTTCACGGTGGATGTATTACGTTCGAAATCGAGTGACGCAAATCCAAGAGCTAGTTCCATCATCTACACGGAGGCACGTCCCGGGAACCTCTATTCCAGCGGATTTCACGTCACGAGGTTTGACATCATCTCGATTGGCAAAACACTCTCTGTGATGGACAGGACCACCATGTCTCATTCAATCATCTGTCTTGTGGCCTGTCAGATAGAATCACTTCCATCCAGTCATTGACCTTATCGGAACATCTCAACAAAGCTAACCGCTTTTGGATTCGAGCCCCTCAAGTAGCCTTCTTCAGCGAACAACTAAAACTACTCAACTCATCGATATCACTGTCAAAGGGGCTCAGTTTTACTCGACTCACTACCTTCATTGACAGAGATGGAATCATCCAAGTTAGAGGCCGACTCAACTTCTTAGTTACGACTGAAGAGATCTGCTGATCCTCCTTCGACAATCTCATCCACGGAGTTAATCACTCGGGCTGCTCATCTCCGAACGATGCATGGCGGCACTCAGCTTACCCTCTTAATCATTCACCAAGAGTATCCATTGGCGGACGAGCCCGGTATGATCTTCCATTTTAAAGTGCATTGTTTGTGCTCGTCAAAGAGGCACACCCGCACAGCAACTCACGAGCCAATTGTTGGAGTCTCAAGTCACTGTATCGCGGGCTTTCATTCACACCGGCATTGGTTATGCTGGTCCACTCATCCTCAAGGCATGGAGAGGACAAGGGAGCAAAACTCTATGGATCTGTGACTTCGTATGCTTCTCTACATCGACAGTCCATCTTGAAGCTGAAACGCAGTACTCTCCGGACGGATTTCCAGCAGCTTATCGGCTGTATCTCCTCATCCCCTACTAGCATCACCCGAACTTTATAGGTCGGCCATCTTGTAATAAACCACAAATATCATCCTATATTATACAGGGTGGCACAGAAGTATGGAAACCCCTGAGGAAAAATATTAAATACAAAAGTTTAAGGAATACACTTGTAAATTTAACCCATTATTGTATTAATAGAGTGAACTAAGTAGTTTAAATTTCAAGTCAATTAATAAAGTATTCTTTGAGAAAAAAGTATTCAAAAATTTTATAGAAAAATATTTAACCTCCAATATCTTTTTTCGTAACAGTCAGATATTTCTAGACAACGAACTCAGCCTATAGATATAAAAAAACTATGTTCGTACCAAATTTCAAGTAGATCGGATAATGTTTACTCCAATTATCGAGAAGTATGGAAAACCCTGAGTAACTCATCAGGAACAAATTTTTTGAAAAATATTAAATACAAAAGTTTTAGGGTTTTTCCCTGGCTATTCAATGGCAACTTTGGTTTGACCTTGGAATGACCTTGAAGATCATAACAAGGTCAAATTTAATTTTTTATATGGGAACCCCCATTTTTTATTGCGGATTTGAAAAGAGCAGGAAATTTTACGTTTAAATATGACCTTGACAATGTCCTTAACCACGACCTTCAAGGTCATTCCAAAGTCAAACTTGTTTCCCAAAAGGGAACCCCTATTTTTTATTATGGATTTGGAAAGAGGTAAAATTTTACCTCAAGTGTGACTATCCATAATCATGCTCTTGGACTTGAACCAAGCTTTCAAGATCATTACAAAAAGATTTTTCAAGAATTTTGAAAAATTCCAGCCACTGTAGGGTACCTAGCGATCCAAGTCAGATTTTGGAAGATCAAGAAGCGCGGGAGCGCTCCGGCAGCAAGTTATAGACGAATCTGAAGAAGCGACCCGTGCTATATCATACATTGAAATGAATGTGCGAGATTTTAATCTGCTTATTTTACGTTTATTTTCCGTTTAAACTTATTCATATTTAGGCTAAATCGAAAGCCATTTTGAGTAAAATATTTATTTCATTTAAAAGATATAAAGAACTGAATTATTTTATATCCGTTTCCCTTTCCTCTGAACATCTTATTTTTCTTCTCATATCCGGTTTATTTTGTCCAGTACGCAATATATTTATCCAGTTCTAACGATACTTCCAGCTTCTCCTGCTACGCATTTATATATCTTTCTATATTATATAGTTGTAAGCCCTCTTTTATCGATCAGCCCCCCTCACCCCTCACCCCCCCCATCCTCCCTCAAAATAACATAAAATTCCTTCATTTTCATCGTTATTTTCAGACTATCAAATCTTCCTCTAGCCCCCCTCAACCCCTCCTCATCCACCCCTCGCCATCACTCAAACTGTTTCTTACTTATGTGAAGAAATAACTAACATAACTATAAACAACTATAATATAACAGTTTCTTCGTATATTATATAGTTGTAAGCTATATAGATATATTTGTGTAGTAAGTATTATATTGTGATCGTTTATGATATCTTAAATTTGTATGATATATACAGATAGTTTATGATATATACATTATTTCAACAAATAATTTTGTAAACATAAGTTTTTAATACAATTAATTGTGAAAATATAATTTTTTAATAGCTTTCGCAATAATCATAAGAATACTTCTGCTGTAAAATTTTCTCAGTTTTTCAATAAAAATATTTTCAACGCTGTATGTGTACATTGTCACTTACATACCTCCAAATGAAATATTAAAATTCAGAAAGAAAAATACCGATCCGTGGTATCTCTACTGAAAAGTTCATGAAGATACCTTTTTATTGTACCTTCTAAGATGGCATATCGAAGATTGCCGACCCAAGATGGTGAATCCAATACGGCGGATCCCAGATGACGGATGCAAAATGGCGGAACCATGATCGCCGATTCAAAATAGCGGATCCAAAATGGCCGACTCAAAATTGCGGATCACAGATTTCGGATCCAAGATGGCGGATCGAAGATTGCCAACCCAAGATGGTGAATCCAATATGACGGATCCAAAATGGCGGTTTCAAGATGGCGGATCCAATATGGCATATCGAAGTTTACCGACCCAATATGGTGGATGCAAAATGGCGGATCCAAGATGGCGAATCCCAGAAGTCCGACCTAAAATGGTGGATCCAAGATGACGGACTAAGATGGCATATCGAAGATTTCCGACCCAAGATGGTCAATCCAATATGGCGGATCCAAGATGACCGATCCAAAATGGCGGATTCAAGATGGCGGATCCATGATCGCCGATTCAAACTGGCGAATACATGATGGCCGACCTAAGATATTGGATCTAAGAGGGCGGATTTAAGATGGCGGCTCCAAGATTATTCGATCCAAGATGGCGGATCCATCTGGTCGACCCAAGATGGCCAATCTATGATGGTGGGTCCAAGATGGACTACTCAAAATGGCGGATCCAAGATGGCGGATTTAAAAAAATAATGAACTACAGTGTACTTTTGATATTTTATCTTTTCCACGCCACCCATGAGGTAGATAGACAGACGCGTTTTTTGTAGGTATCCCCTTTTGTGATAATATTACGTAATATGTTAATGTAATAGTCTACGTAATATTATTACAAAAAGGCCTAATCCTTTTATTATCAACAATGAATTTAAGAGAATAATATTCGTAATTATTAT
Source organism: Torymus texanus (assembly GCA_036873485.1). Taxonomy (NCBI): domain Eukaryota; kingdom Metazoa; phylum Arthropoda; class Insecta; order Hymenoptera; family Torymidae; genus Torymus; species Torymus texanus. The sequence continues at coordinate 12,665 of JAYJLV010068255.1, forward strand.
CGAGTAAACTTAAAAATTTAACGTTGTCGCTTGTCGCAGACCGCTACCTAAACTTGAAGTTTTGATGTAGTCGCTTGAAGCAGACCGCTACATAAATTTCGAATTTTGTCGTGGTCGCTCGGAGCAGACGTAAACAAACATTTCATAACAGAGCTGGTCGCATTTAGCAGACCGTTATAAACTTAACATTTTCTGTATCAGAAATGGTCGCTGGAAGCAGATCACTAAGTAAACTTAAAATTTTGTCATGGTTGCTCGCAGCTGACCGAGATGAACTTTTCATATCAGAAGTGGTTGCTTTAACCAAAGGGTTAGATAATTTTAATATTTTCTATATTACAAGTTGTCGCTTACAACTTTTTATATAAGAAGTGGTCGTTGGCAGCTGACCGCTATGTAAACTTAAAATTTTGATGTCGTTGCTTGGATTTGATCGTTAGATAAACTTGACATTTTCTATATCAGAAGTGGTCGCTCGGAGCTGACTGTTTGATAAAGTTGACATTTTCTGTATCGGAAATAGATTCGAAATGATAGCTGAGTGAACTTAAAATTTATTAAAGAGAGGCCTAGTGATTTTATTATTAATAATAAGTTTAAAAGAATAATATTGTACTTACGTATTATAACACATAAAGGTGTCCATAAAACTGATGATTATATATATATATATATATATATATATATATATATATATATAACTTATCCAATAGAAGTATTAAATAATATACGAGAGGGTTCAGCACCGCATAAATTGACTAGAAAAAAAATGCTATTATAATGTTAATCAGAAATCTTAGTATTGCAGATGGTTTATGTAATGGAACAAGATTAAAAAAACGTCTGTACTTGCCTTATTTTATACTTTCGTAGAAAGTTTAACATTTTTTTACTTTTAAAAAAATTTTTAGTGAGATTTCACAACTTCTTCTGACGTGCTCACCCGCATGTTCGAGGACGATGAAGCGCCAGATCTCGCGTCAGTAGATATCTCAGAAGAGACTGATAAAGCGTGGTACAAGCGCATGTTCGCGGCCGTAGAACGAGCCCCCTTCGATTATCCATGGTGGAAAATAGTTCACGGACGCCTCTACAGTTACCATCCGAATCCCGATATCGAAGATTTATTGGAGAACGAAGACGCGTGGAAGCTGGTGTTACTGCTAGAGCAATGCGAGAAGGCGATGCAAGAAAGCCATGCAGAGCCAACGGCGGGCCATGTAGGTCGAGCGAAAACTCATGCGCGTGTAACGCTCTTGTATTACTGGCCTTCGTTGCGTAAGGATGCAGACTTTGTACGGGACTGCTTGAGTTGTCAGCCGTGCAAGGCCAGCTGACCTGATGGGCAGACACCGCGCGCTGCGCCCCTGGCAGATATCGCCGGGGACATCATGGGACCTCTTCCAAAATCTCCGCGAGGACACGAGTACCTGCTCATCTTCTTGGACTTTTTTGCCAAGTGAATCGAAGGCCTGCCTATTCGCAAGGCGAACGCACAAACCATCCAGAGAGAATTGGAACAACGGATTTTCCCGCGAATTGGAGCGGCAGAAGCTTTCCACTCTGATAATGGAACAGAGTTCAGGAACAAGGCCCTCGGCGCGTTCCTCAGCAAGAGCGAGGTTGCGCATACGACGATTCCTCCATATCATGCGCAAGCAAACCCCGTGGGGTGAGTGAATCGCACAGTGAAGACAATGATCAGTACGTTCCTCGAGGAAAATCACAAGGAATGGGATTTGTACATCCCCGAGTTAATGTTCGCGTATAACACTGCTGTGCAGGAGTCGACTGGATCGAGCTCAGCCTTTCTGAATCTGGGCCGGCAACCGACTCCGCGTACTCATTTGAAATGCAGCTTAAGCATCGGTGCTTGAACAATGGCGTTCTCGGCTACAAAAGTTGTAGGACGTTCAACAAACCGCCGCCAGAAATATTTCGGCACCGCAACAGCGACAGTCGCAATATTATAATTCATCCCGTCGTAACGTTCACTTTGAAGTGAATGACAAGGTGTGGAAGCGAAATCGTATTCTATCCTCAGCGGCACAAGGAGTAGCGGCGAATTTAGCGCCGAAGTACGTGGGTCCGTATGTGATCGCTGCTAAACTAGGTACGAATGTATACCAGCTGCAAGACCTTGAAGGAAATGACTGCGGCAAGATTCATGTAGAAGATCTCAAGCCAGTCTACGAAAAAGCTGAAACTAGGACTGAAGACGGGGATAAAGCAGACGGTATTTTGAAAGCCGGCAGCCAGACGGGGGAAGATCCTGAGTACGACGGAACCCCCAGGAAACTGGTCAGCGAACCGCAAGTCGCACAACGTGCGCGGGGAAGACCGCGCAAGGCAGGGTTGGTGGTAACGCGAACCACACGCGTCACAGGGACCGAGACGAACAAGCATCCATGGATAACGGTAAATGCTGGCGAGCGAAAGCCGCCTCCATCCGTGACTAGTGCCAGCGAAGCACCGCCTCGAAGCCGCGTAAAGCCTAAAGGCCGGCGGATCGCAACCACTTCGGATCGCACCACGACACCATCCCCCCGACGTACGCGTGCCCCGGCTCACCAACTCGCCATTAACCCTTAGTCCTCCACCAAACGCAGTAACTGACCTTCTCCCGTCTTTCCCAGGGCAAACTTGAGAACCGGGGAGATGAGCCTTCCGATAGAAGTGCACGCGCAGCAGTTGGCTCGTGGATCCACTCCCCGCCGCACTATGTGTGAAAGTTAAAACTTTTTTCCAAAAATCAAATAACTTTTGATAGAATCAAACAAATTATATGATTCTTGCGGAAAATTCAAGCTAATATAATATAGAAATAAAGAAAAATATAAATATAACAATTTTTTTCTGCGCGACCTTGAAATAGTAGGTCAAAGTTGATGAAAAAGAGGAAAAATTACATTTTTCACGGTAAACACGGTAATTAAAAATTTTTTGGTTTTCTTTAAATACTTTTTTGTAAATTTTTGGATGACTTACATGATTATCGTTGCAAAAAATTTCTATCTTATCTGAATCATCGAAAAAAGCCTTTAAATACGGCTGTTCTAAATTTTAACAGCATTTTGCCTTTGTTACATGTAATAATATTTTTTTTTTTTAATTGAACAACTTATTAATCAAAAAGTAGCGTTGATATAAATAAAATTATATAATATAATCACTTATGTAAGGGTGATAGGTGTTTATTATTATTAATATTTATATTATTAATAATATTAATTTATTGTTTATTATTATTAATATTATTATTATATATTAATACATGATGATTATTCATTTGTACTTTTTTAAAACAAATATTAATAATTTTAGAAGTTTTATTTTATTATACAAGAACAACCACAATAAAACAACAACAACAACAATAATAATAATAATAATAATAATAATAATAATAATAATAGAATAATTTTACTAATTATAATAAATGTTATAAAAAGTATTTATTGTATTGTTAT
>JAYJLV010068265.1:0-16134 GCA_036873485.1 Torymus texanus
GGGAATCGAACGTGAGCCCTAAGCGATGTTTGTTTTGGGAAGCAAGCACCTTGCCGCCTGAGCCAAACACCGCTCTGGAAAAAAAATGTTAAATAAAAAAATTTGTTCGGTTTTGTAGGTTGAACTAAATGATGACCTTAGACTTGTCATTTGTTATCATTTTCAAGCTCATTTGAAGGTCATCTTCAGTTTTTTAAATAGGGATCCCTATTTTTTATTTCGGATTCTGAAAGAGCACAAAATTTTACATCTGGATATGCATCCACTTTATGGCTCAAAATGACCTACAGAGGTCGTTTAGGGGTTAAATGACTGGAAGCAGAAAGCCAAGAAATCCCGATTATTAATAACTTTAGGCGTATCTGACCAATACTAAATAATTTGATTTTGTAGGACAAACTTTATGGTGACGTTAAATTGACATTGACCTTGATTTTCAAGGTCATTTGAAGGTTAACTTTAGTTTTTCAAATTGAGCCTCCAAGTTGTAATTCTGCATTCTGCAACAGCGCTAAATTCGGCATTAGAATTTCTTGGCTTTCTGCTACTAAATAGTCATTTAATCTCTAAGTGACTTCTGTAGGTCATTTTGAGCCATAACGTGGATGCATATCCAGATGTAAAATTTTGTGCTCTTTCAGAATTCAAAATAAAAAATAGGGGTCCCTATTTAAAAAACTGAATATGACCTTCAAATGGCCTTGAAAATGATAATCAATGACAAGCTTAAGGTCATCATGTAGTTCAACCTTCAAAACCGAACAAATTTTTTTATTTAACATTTTTTTCCAAAGTGCTTACTTTTTGTTATAAGTGGGGGTCCGGAACATTTCGAACATCCGGTATATATAAAAGTATGAGTGATTCCATGTTGATCGTAAGAACTAAACATTTCAAGGTACTTCTTTGTGTAGAACAATAAAATATTTAATTGTTCCAAAATTTCGATTTTTTTCATAAACATGCAAATTTTATGATTTTTCTATCTCAAAACTTTGAAATAATATGTAGAACACATTGTACGTGAAAAAGCTATTGAATAGTAAGTGGAAATAAGTAGAATATTTTCAGGTTGCTGTTATAAATATTTGTAGTTGACAGTAGACCGAAATAACTTTTATTCGCCTAAAACAAAATATTTCCAAAAATAGCATATAGTGTTCTAAGGGCGTAAATTGGATGCTTTTAGATCAAGTCAAAGACAAGTACTGAAATTACACAAGATCGAAAAGCCCACTTAGCTCTATGTGCACACTATATTTTTTGACACAGATTTAGATTTTCAAGTTTATGTTCTTGAAAAGCAAGATTATAGAGCAACGGTTTTCCGATGTAGCAACCAAGGGACTGTGAGAGCAAAAGAATGCAACTTTAAAGAAATGCAACTTTACAATTATCTCTTATCTTATTTTTTCAATTAAATGGATATCTAAAAATCCCTATTCTTACATTATAACGATTTGTACATCGAATTGTCAATTATTCCAATACTCCAGATACTTTTCCACTTTAAAATATTTACCTGTTTTACTCTAACGGGATTTTAGACAGTGCAGTTGCTAGTAGCTTGCAATACGCGATGTTTGTTGATCGCGAATATTTATTATATAATAGTATATTTTGGTATCCTTTCTTCGATCAAATGTTGCATTGGCTCAACTTTTGTACAATAAACCTGTAAGTTATAGTAACTACGAAAAATATTGAAACAAATGGTGTTGATGATAACAAAAATAATAAGAAAATCACGGCTTAAGTAGTACATCCGCTTAGAGAAATACAACTAGTTATGCTGCCACAGGTGGCTAACGCGCTGAACATGTTGTGCGTATCACTCAAGAAAAGGAGAGAGACAAAGCACTGGAGTATACGTTTACTGAACACATAAGACGAATGAGATTAACAACACGTACCGTGAATCTTATTCGTCGTACCTGCGTCTTGTATGAACTGGGGAATCTCGCTCCCTCTCTCTCTCTCTCTCTCTCTCTCCCTCTCCCTCTCTTTCTCGTTCTCTTTCTCTCTCTCTCCCTCTCTCTCTCTCTTTCTTGTTTCAGCATCAGAAGTTCATGATCTATAGATTCCTGGAGCAACATCAAGCGTACATGCTAACCTCGTTATAATAGCAATTACGTAGCGTCTTTCTTGCGTCATATTTACTTCTGCCGATGCGATTTTATTGGAACTTGTTGAAGATCAGGCACGTCTATGCTTCTTAACTCTTACGCTTACTCGTCTTTGTTCATTACTATTTGCTGACGAATAATATGACGCCGCATACTTGCGTTGTCACACTTAGTCAGCTTCTACTTGCCAATAAACTTATATTTTCATGTTGCTGTTTTACAGATGTTATCACCCTAAAAGTAGTCAACATAAAACTCTAATGTTAGCAATTGGAAACCTCTCTCAATTCTTCAAAAGTGGGTAAAAATTTTTTTCAAGCCACACCTTTCATGCCCGGTTTTTTCTCCTTCTTATACCACATAAGAGAAAAATTATATGTACAATAAAAAAGGTCTTTATGACATACTTTTCTCAAAGGTTAAAAATTCAGGAAAAAACATGTAGTAAAAATCTTTTCTTTAATTTTCAGTTATTTATGCCAGAAACGTCCTACACGAACTTGCAAAGAATAAAATAAAACAAAAGAAAATAAGCTTTTATATCTTTCTTTAAAAACAAGGCAATGTTGATTCCTTCAAAAGATTTTTTCATTTTTACTCCAGTTATCGTGCGATAACGAAAACGCGATTTTTTTCTTCAATAATTTTGTTTTCTCAAGGAAATAGCTTTGTGCTGGCGAAAAAAATTTTCGAACAAAAAAGTATTAAATAGTGTATGCGTGGTGGTCGCGTGCACGAGTGCTATGCCACCACAAGTGGGTAAATCGTACACACGAGTTGTATACGATATTTTTTGACATAAGTGTGCGTAAAATGCGTTTCAGTGATATTAGATATTTATTTTTCGCGCACTGTATCGTAATAAGCCGTTTTATGCACTCATATGGGTCTGTAAAAACGCATTTTACGCACACAGCAAAAAACATGTTTTAAAAATGGTGGCATAAAAATTTTTTGAGAAAATTTTTTCCCGTCTGTCTGTGTATGTGTCTGGTCGTGTGTCTGTGTATGTGTGTATGGTTTTGTTACCGCTTTCAAACCACAAATAATTTTGGAAATTGGATTAGAAATATCGATTTTCTTTTGTTTTATAGTCAAAAAACGATTTTGAAATTTCAATTTTTCTCATTTTTTATACGATAGGATAAATTTTTTTTATTCTTTAAAATGAATTTAAAAAGGTATTAATTACCTACATTTTCTTTTTTAAAATATTTGAATATCTATCTTCTTCCATTTGTTATTAAGGTAAATGTGTTATTTTCTATCATAATTTTTATCTCAGAAACTATTCCATATTTTTAAGCTGAACTTTAACCGGTTATTAAGTATGGAAAGCATTTCTTCCTCTAAAAATTTTTCAAGATATTATATTGATTTGTTAACGAGAAAACAATTATTCAAGAAAAAATTGCATTTTTAAAGTTTCTCCCTAACTTCCATCTATACACCGGTTTTCGCCACAGCTAACTAGCTGAGTACGTTAGATGGAAGGTTGATGCATGCCCGACTTTTATTAATTAATTAATTATTAGTTAACATAATTATTGATTATTATCTTTACTATTTGAGGAAGACATTTGATCCATTTTGATTGCACTCTTTTTACTTGTACAACATGAGGTTACACGCGTTTTAGGTTACAACAACACTTGCGCTGTGTCGAATGTTGCTATGCAACGAACCTCAAAAACCTTCAGCAAATCGGACCACGCGTTAGTCCGCAGCGGTCACAAAACTCACTCTTCCTGGAATGAAAATCAGGAACCACGTACTTTGTGCCGGGAAATAAAGAAAAAGTTATTTGATATAATTTAACTATTCTCTTTGAGCAAGCATTCTGCTCAAGCAGTTAGCAGTGGTTTTCTCATCTTACGTCGGTAATTATTTGATTTAACTGCGTATCACAGACTACAAGAATAAGAGTATTATAAAACCATTTCTCATAAATTTGAAACCTTCGTTGTTATAACAAATATAACAAATTTTCTATTTCTTGTTTATAAAAGTCATTTAAATGTAAATATTGTCTCATGTATAGACGGAATTGCAGACTACTTATTATAGAAATAAATTATATTTCAAACTTATTTAATCACGCAAGCAAAATGCAAAAGTATTTATTCTTTAAAAAAATAAATAAAATCGTAATGCCGGTAATACAGAAACAAATTCGGTATCCGACGTCTACTTATGACTTTATGAGCCATATTCATTTTGAAACTTTCTTAGCATGCATCTCTTGTTCTCTTCAAGAGACCTCTTGCGGTAATATAGTACCTTAATAGGTTTTGCCCTATATTCTATTGGCACCTGACCCGAGGGATCTGAGACAAAGGACACTCCAAATGCATATAACGCTGCACTGGCGTAATTCAATGCCTTGTATATAAATAACTGGATGTTGATGAATTATTCTGTAGCACACGTAACAGATGCATTCTTCTCCAAATAAAAATAATATTCATTCGACGTCAAAAGCGCACATGGCTCATAGTAGGTGGCGACATATAGAGTCGTTACTCTTCTAAATGCATCAATAGGTTTATTCATTAGAGGCATTAAGCTCTCCAAAAATATATAAACAGTACTTATTGTAAGACTTAAGTGTTATCAACACTTTTAATAATAGACGGAGTTATTAATCCAATTATCGGAGAATTTTTTATTAGGAAAGCATAAAGCCTCAAGAGTTATACGAAAAATGACTCTGAAATTTTACTACTCTGCCTTTTCATTCAACCTACGCATTCCTGTATGCATTCATTTTTCTATACCTGTCTGTTTTTTAGCTCTTTGCACTGTATCCCAGACCATTTTTTCAGACAGTTTTATTTCCGTCCAAACGCAGTGAAGCTATATTTTTTATTATACTCATGTATGTAGGTGACGCTATGTATTGCTGTTAGTGTATAAAAAATTAAGCCGTCTGGATAATAAAATTACCTTAAAGTAAACATTTCCGTACCTATAATCAAATGGAGTGACATTCAGTCTAATGGAGCTGCGGTAACTTTGAAAAAACATTAGCAGCATAACCTGAGAATTAAGTAAGTAAACGTTACTCTCAGTGCAAGTAACACCGAAATATCCTCATTAGTGCTGTAGCCAACCAAACTCTTGTTCAATGTACTAGAGGGTCCCATGGTTAGTGTCATAATCCTGTTCAAATAATCCCGTCATCTCAAGCTTAATGAAAGCTATTAAAATTTGAATATCTATAGAGGTGACATGCTGACTAAATAGGTATGCTGAATTTGCGATAAGTAGATACCTAGGATACGATACGTCATAAATACATTTAGGGGAGGAGAAGGAGGCAGGTCGAAAATCTTCTTCCTTTCTTAGCATGCATCTCCTGTTCTCCTCAAGAAATCTCTTTCGGTAATATAATACCTTAAATAGGTTTTGTTCTATATTCTATGGGCATTTAACCCTTTAGAAAAAATTTGCTTTAGTGCAAACTTTCTTAAAACTATCGTTAATTGGTGCGCTACGTGTTTCTTAAAGTTAACTAAAGTCAAGCGCCACAAATTTTTATAAAACTGTGACCATGAGCCTAATGAAGCTGTGGTAATATTGTAGAAACATTGATTAGGATTACAAGATGGCATTGTAGGTATACACATGCTACTCTCGGTCAGCGCAGGTATACGAAAAATAATTAGCACAGCGCTTCTCTATACATACTTGTAGAGAAAGTCTGGGTGTATAGTGCACAGCACGTCTACCATTCGAATAGGATCCTAATTTCGTTACCGATTTTAGTTGACGTGTAGGTAGAGTACTTTGAAATAGAAGAAGTAAACACGCTTAAACGCAATGCCCAGGTATTCGTGCAGATCATATTGCTGTATAGAAGCTTTATAGTTTTACGATATAGTAAAATAGATACTTTGGTTATTGCGGGTAGGTATGACACTGATACTGCCACAGTTGCCTGTCCTAGCTGACGCCTTGAGCAGGGTAGCAGAACTTCGAGGCATATAATTCAAGTTTTCCAAAAATTCACAACTAAAGTCAACTACATAGAAACACGGATTTGGAATTATATGATGATTGAGTAGTTGTACGGTTCTCGGACCTGGCACATGTATACCGAAAATCATTTAGGGACAAGGGATCTGAGAAAAAGGACGCTCCCAATGCATTTAATGCTGCACTGGCGTAATTCGAGGCCCTGTGTATAAATAACTTGATACACGTAACAGATGCATATTTCTTCAAATAAAAATATACATTCCACATCAAAAGCGCACATGGCTCTTAGTATGTGGTGTATACACGGTCGACAACATAACCAATGTGGTATGTTTAGATCTCAGAAGTATGAGAACGGGATTATCTTTCTGCAGATAGATGGGGTCTCTAAATACTGCCGCCAGCCCTATCAGTGAAGTACTTTTTAATGAGGAGAATATAAAATTTTGGATGTATTGAAGAAATTTTAAATCTTATATGCTAACGAAAGAAAATCTTGCCCCTTGTCAGCAGGAAGCATAGAGTCGTCCTTCTTCATCAATAGGTTTATTCATTAGAGGTACTAAGTTCTCCAAAATGTGTAAACGATACTCATTGTTCATGACTCTCAAATTTTACTTCTGGAACTTTTCATCCCTCCTACGCATTCCTGTATGCATTCTTTTTTCTATACCTGTCTGCTTTTCAGCTCTTTGCACCGTATCCCGGGCTATCTTTTCAGATCGTTTTATTTCCATCCAAGAGAAGTTATATTTTTTATTATACTCATGAACAGAGTTGACACTAGGTATTGATGTTAGTGTATACAAAATTAAGCCGTCTGAGTAATAGAATTATTGAGAGAAGAAAAGAGAAGTTCTTTTATTACAACGGAGATTCGAGAGTGTCAGCGGAAGACAATTTTAGACCCACCTCCATCCTCCATCCTCTAATGTATTTATGACAGCTACGTGTCTCAGGTATCTACTTTTGGCTACACCAATTGTTACGTTTATTTCATATCAAGCAGATACTCTTTGCAGTATATGGTTTCCTAGTTGTAAGTAAGAATTCTGGGTTTAGGTATAGAGAAACTATATTGTTATAGTTGCAGGTTCAAGTGCTTATCATAGATTCTCAGATAACACATTTTCAAAGCAATCTCCCACATAACGTCTTCTTAAACTGGATTCCAAGATAATTTTTTTAAAAAAAGATTCAATTGTTTTCAAATTCAGAATATCCATTTCTTTATCTCATTGTAGCTCTGATGGTTTTGAATCGTCCTAAAACTGTAGGTTTTCATGTCTGAGCGAGTACTAAGGGTGAACCCATTGCATCCACAGTGGGTGCATAGCACAGCAAGGCAGAGCAATATAATCCTCATAAGGACTTCAGATAACTTCCAAATATATATGGAAAAAAATATTAAAACACAAATAAAAAAAGGATAATGGAACATATTTTTGTGAAATAAGTTAAACAAAGCCAGGAATAATTGAGATAACAAAAGTTAGGCCCTGACTGACAAACATCGGCCTAATGGGGCTTTAAACACATATACACGTATGCGTGCACACACACTTACATGCATACATATATAAAAACAACTATAGAGACAATTTCAAATACAACGTATTTTGATTCTAAACTTAAACCACTTGAATTCTGATCGAAACATCGACAAATAAACACAAGTCAAAATTGCGGATTCATTTGTAGTCAAATTTGTGGATATCCCAATAGGCAGCAAGGCCAGCATCCCTCCAACATTATGAAAGGTGGATGCCAGTAGAATCATTGATATCAAAACAATTTCTTGCTTAAATTTACGAGATTGCCATAAGTTTATCTGCGTATTATCAAAAAGTTATAGACATTAAATATAGCTGTAGTATTTCGGTTATTTATGTAGCTATTGATTTGGAAATATATTTTATCATTTATTTCAATAATCATATAGTTAATATTTTTCAATAATTATATCATATAACCCTTAATTAAATCGTACACAAATTTCTGGTGGTTCAGACTATAGTTTGTAAATTATGTAGAAAACTTACGGCTTTTAAAGTATTCATTAATGCAACACTGCAAAGCCATGTAATAAGGACTTTATATAGCTACAAGGTGAAGAAAATTAATAAAAAATCAAAATTAATTAATGTGTACCAATAATACGCATTTGTTAATGATTACAACGTATGCACAGTAGTAACGAAACGGAATACCTGCAAATTAAACAGAAATACATTTTCATATCATATCAATTATCGTTACTAATTAAAATGATATTGTCAAATAAAATTACAAATATTGTTTGAATAGCATATTCTCGATTGATAGCTAAAGTAATCGAATATAACGTTGAATACAATTGCTGCTTTTGTTATTACAGATGTTTGTAAGGATTTACGACATAGTTAACATATCAATTGAAACACTTTAAAAAAACTATGATTGTTTGAAATCAAATTTGAATATTATGTTACATCTCGTTAAGCATAATTTTTGGCCATTTACTTATATCGAAACCATAAAGAGAATCGAAATTAATTAATGAAATCTGGTACATAAATACTGATAAATAAATAAAGTACTTGCGCAACAGTAATATTCGAGGTATGACTTTACGGATTCTAATAATGCAGCAAAAACAAACTTTTGTTTTCTACAACGTCAAATGAAAGAAAAGAGGGAAAAAAATCGAAACTGAAACAGCAAAATTTTTCTTTCGCCACTAAAATAAAGTGCGCAACTACTTATTCATTCTCACTTTTTTCGGTACATATGCACCAGCGAACTCGCAAAATTCTATCCTTTTAAGAATATGAGACATCGTTATTCGCACGCCAGCTATGTAGGATGTCAGTAATTGTAACAGCCGCTCGTAAATATTTGTTGGAACACGTGTAACGGCCCTCTCGCTGCGTAAAACACAGAATCACCGGCTCTTTCATTTTTTCCCTTATCGACGCGGAATAGAATGAGTTTATCGAATGGTACTTTTATTTTTGTTCCTATACTCGTAACTTTATGCCTTAGCGCTTTCCGCAGCACTTTTAAAAATCAGTTAAGTATTTATATTTTCATCGACGTGCGTGCCCATGAAATTTTGCGAAATAGGTCGCTCTGAATTATTAACATATGCTCTTGAACGCAAGGTTTTCTTTCAAGCACCTGAGTGGCGAGCGAACACAGGTTCACAAAAGATTGTATGAAAGTCAGGAAGAATTTTTTAACAATTATGAGTTTGCCTTTCTGATTGGATTTAGGTAAGATGTTTAGAGGCTTTAAGAATTAGAGATTTTTAAATAGCATTATGATTACGCTCATATTTTATTTCATATTACTATGGTATACAGTATTTTTAATACTATTCGTATTTATCATAATAATGTTAGTATTCCTATGTAACATTATCATCCTATACATATATGTGTATATAATACAACACTTTTTAATTATTTTATGGTTATTATAAAAATAGAAAAAAATATATGATCAGATGATTGAATTATTGCATGAAAAAATGTTATTATACTTGTTAAAACTTTATTAATATGTATAATGAAATGATTTGTATATGTACACATCGAAGAAGTAATAAAGGCAGTAAAAAATAATGAAAATAGGCTATGGGAAATTTAAAATATTTCACTATTAGAAAGCAAATGAAGATTTATATAGAAATATTTTCTAAAAGCACAAGAGATATTGACAACTCAACACCTTTATAGTCAATCTTCTATGTGACCAATTGTTTTTCTTCTGCAATGTTATGAAAAGTCGAAATTTGATGGGTTTTCAAGCGAGAATTTTGTATAATGCGGCATATATTTTTTTAGGCGAGAATAAAAATAAGAAAACACACACACAAAAAATACACGAAAAAAGTTCGGGGAGAAATACAAGCAATAACGTTATTTTTATTAATATTTACTTTTTCAGAGTTTTGTTTTTAATTTATTTTGCAATAAAACATGCAAAAATTGTAAAAAATAATTTTTTTACAAGTATTTTAATAAAAATAGTCATAATATCCAAAATTATACTATACATAGTAGAGGATTCGTACGTACTTTGATACGTATTGATACCGATGATTTATAGGAAACCATTGGAGTAAGATACAAGAAGAATGTTTCAGCGGTATGAAACTTTCGTCCTGAAAACGATGGCAAAAACGTATGCGACTGAAGATTCGTATCGAAGCTAACACCATGTGCAGTAAGATGGCTAAGCCCGTTATCGTTTCTGCAATTACACCCAGTCAGGCTTTTCGATAGATACTGAAATCATGAGTGAACGGCGCATGCTCTCGCGCCTTATTCTCTGGCAAGAGGAGGACACGTTAGACGTAACTTGACAAAGGTATAAAAGTTGAATGACGGCATCTGGCAGGCTGCCGTCACTGACGCCACCGCCGCGCGCCATGGCATATTGTTTTCGTCCCAGCCGTGCGACAGCTCCGTCATTCTTGCTTCAGCTCGCTCGTTGGCGTGTACGCGCGCGCAAGAGAGAGAAATTGGATAGTTGGATAAAAGTTTGATGCTGCTCCGATATTACTTTTCAGCGGAATTTATCTCTCGACCGGCGTAAGCAGCTAGGGAGCAAACTTTTCGCCTTGTAGCGCTCGCCTGTTTTACGGGCCTGTAAGTATTATACGTACGGCGGGTACGTGACGCCGGACAATGACGCGCCGAGTCAAATCAAGCGCGAAGTCTCGCGTCGGTTAAAAATGCCTCATTATTATGCAGTTGATACGTCGCAAAGTTTATCCGCCGGCGCGCAATGCCTTTCTTTCTCGAGAGAGAGAGAGAGAGAAAGAGAGCGGCTAACAGAAAGAATCTTATTTTGCCAGCGGAATAGGAGAAGTTAGGCGAGTGTGCGCGCTAGCGAACGGGAACGAACGGATGGGAGATTCGCGGCGCGTAAGAGATTCTCCTTTAAGATAAATTGGTCTGAAAAACATATTGCGAGAGAAGGAGGAGGAAGAGATGCCAATGGACGAGAGGATGGATGGGCAGATGGATGGACGCGCTACAAGCTAGAAAATCTTGTGTTGTGAGCAATATACGCAAACGGGGACCCAGAATGTTCACGTGGTCGCACAGGTATGCGTTCTAGTGCTCAAAAGTTTTGTATAGGAAATCTGAGCTTCTTTTCGTTTAGTAAAAAGTGACGAAAATTTTTTAGAAATACCTTTCTTTGAGTCTTAAAATATCACTTGTTTTTTAGTACTATTCAAACTAAAGAAAATAATTCTATTGGATTATAATAATACAGAATATATTTTTTAATTTTAATTTACATTCAAATTTAGTTGTCAGATTACAATTTTTCTTCTGAGATATTCATCATATCAATGTTGGTTTCGATTTATCGTTACGCTTGAAATTCCATACAATTCAAAAACATCAAATAAGTTTCAGAAATATTGTCAAGGTAGAAAATATTATTTATTTTTCAGATTATATTTAACTATAGAAAACTTAAAGTCAGAACTAAACTCCATGCATTCATTTACATTTGCTTTCTGTTTTGGATTGCTTGTAGCTTAGCCTGACCAAATATGAATATTTCTACTGAAATGCGATAAATCCATGTACTTTTCGTTTAATATATATCATGCGATTGTTACTACTGTGCAACTATTTTTTTTAATTTTATTTATTATTATGTTAATACAGAGAACTAAAATAGCGTAGAAATAATTTTACGAAGTAAAACAGTACAGTTGAAGTTATTGTTTATGTTTGAAGTCAAATAACATTTTATGTGTGCTATATATCTCTAGCACGATTTTCGGTAAAGTGGAATAGTGTTTTGAATCTTTAATATAGCGTTTTCATCTAATTTATGAATCTTAGCAATATTTATCAGTTCTAAAATTTTGGGATAACAAAAAAAAATTAATTTAATATAATTATATTAATTACACAAAAATTTCAATTTCAAATATTATACATGGTTAATAATTAAAATAGATGTGATTTGCACAACCCGATTTTTCTTCCAAATTAATAAAATAGCATTTTTAAGAGGTACTGAGTACAGACCGCACAGACCTACAGACTGCGTTATTTTCTTTATACAGCAGAAACACCTTAAATAGATGTACGTGATATCCGTAAGGTAAACATAATGATATAAAATGCGCAACTAGGATAAGCAAGAAAATTAAAGTACCTTCCCTGCATAATTATGTAAAATAAGTTTCACGTATAAATATAAACGTGGATGCATATGAAAATTTGAAGATGAAAAATATCGTTAACGCATACTTTATATCTCACAGCATATGCAAATATTGGCTGTGTTATTTGACTATGCCATGTTAAATTAGGGTAAATCTCGTAAATTATTTAAATTTTTAAAAAATTGTAGTAGTCAAATTTTTTTTTAAATATAATGCTAATTCAATCTTATTTTTAAAGGCTAAATGAAATTTTCTTAACAAGTACTGGGTATAGAATATATACAAAACAAACCTTCAACACTGCTTGTTTATTTCACTTACTGTTTCAATCTGAGCTGCTTTTTATACGTACAATGCACTGTGAATTTTTAACATAGGAATTCACGGGTGTTTTCATCCACGTAAATAATTAAATCGAACATATTTTAAAGATAAATGTAAATATTTAAATTTTAAAATTCGTACTTATAAAATATATTTAAATTAATTGTTATTTAAATCCAACATAAAATATATTTTTGAAATTGGTTAATAAATAATAAACTTACCTGGTCTGAAAACAACATATAAATCAATAATCCAAAAATATTTTATCATATTATCAATTTAGAGTTACAATCATGGAATATGTATATAAAATGTATATAAAATGTATATATAAAATGTATATCAAATGTATATTAAACATTTTTAATTAAAAATATTAAATTAAAAAAAAATTCTGTGTTATATTATAAGGGAAAAACATACATTATTTCAGATATTTAATTGCAACATTCACGCATCTATCAACCTTTGTTCTAAAAATTTCGTTTTCCCCAGAATTCCTTGTTATCCGTAACACTTATCGTCCCGCTCGCTAAACAATGTCATGATTAATGTAAGGCAGTTTAAGCTCCTCATCTTCTGCCTTCCCATATTATTCCCAAAGAAGCAAACGCGTAGAGCTTTGTCCCTGCCACCTTAGCCGTCTTTATCTGCATGCCCTTTCGCCTCGCGCGTATATATGTGCAAGAACGAGAGACCGTGAATCGACAGACTGGCTGGAAAACATCCTTGAAAATCGACGGCCCTCAAGGCGTGTGTATTCAGCGACGTCCTCCGTCCGAGCATTTCTCTCAAGAAGCACCTTAGACGTCGCGGGCGTCACTTCTGGCAGTGCCATTGCCGACGTGCGAAATCTACGGAACGCAAATACTCTATCTCCCCCCCTCTCCTTCGTTCCCCTCTCGCACGCACACAAACATACTTGCACAGATATACACACACTCGTGCACACAGAAACGTACATACACAGTCAGACGGGGCGAAATATGCAAGGGATTCGAGAGTGTGTACTCACTGGTAGCGCTGACTGCCGGTGGTATGAGCGACTGCCTCGAGCTGCCCGTAACGGCCGTCGCCCCGGGGACGACCTTGTCCGGCTCCGCTGCAACACATTATTGTAATTATCCCGCGGTCGTGCGTTCTCTCTCTCTCTCTCTCTCTCTCCCGCGCGCCGGAATATACAGTGCACCGTTAATTACGTGGCGGGCCGAGGCGACGACGACGACGACGGCGGCGGCAGCGATGAGGAGGAGGAGAAGAGCAAGCGCGAGAGAATGGCGAAGGACGCGTTGCATAGAACATGGCCCAATCTACCTTAATACTGACCCTCAGCTATGATTCATTGCATTATAAATTCGCGAGCACCTCTCGGCCGATATTAACGCGCCTGCGCGGCTGAGAGGCACTTCTGCCGCGTAGCCTCGACCCGCGTTCCGCTGTCTTCGGTTGTTTGTCTTACTTTCGGGGAGTGCGCCAGTAGACGCTATAGTCGAGGAAGCCGCAAGCACCCGATGGATTATTTTCATTACAGCGTGCTCGTGCTCCTGCACTGTCACGATCGAAGTGGCTGTTTCTGTACTTTGGTCATTCTTCGCTGCATATATTACAGTTATGCTTTGCTAAGAAGACTTATAGTCGACGTGAAGTTTCTCTGGCAGAAAATCAACTGCAAAACGCTCTCTCCTGGCTATATCTTTAATTCTTAATATCTAGCTTCATTACTTATGAAGAGACTGCGTAACAAAAACCGAGTACGCAAGAATTCGTTGAGCTGAGCTTGTAAATAAATTACATTCCGAACATTTGGACAAATTGGATCATTAATCTTAAACGAATTGGGCCACAGAACTGTATTGCTAAGATCCTTCATGAATATATTTATTTATATTACTACTTGGTTTATAGATTCTGATATTAACGATAAAGTATTAGTTATAGAATGGTGTAGTTGGATAGAGAAAATAAGCACCTAATTGTTTTTAATAATTAACGGCATTTAAACTGTTTGCACCACTTCTTAATTCATCTCAATTGGTAATATCGCCATGCCTCAACTAATTTCAGAAAGGTACTAACAGAATCATATTCAAATTATGAAAACTTATTGCAGTCATACATTGTTTGCAATGGTTTGAAAAACAGTTCGTAAATTAAAAGGTTAGTAAAATCAAACATTGAAATAAAGCAAAACGTAAAATACTCCAATAACTAAGTAATGGAGAATGCCCATGAATGACGTATGCCCACGGGAACGTATAAAACCAATGCTAGGTATTGTTTAAAGCTTGTTCAAATATGAAATAGAGACAAATATGTATCCAGCGAAATGTAGGGAAAGTTTAAATGGATAAAGCTGAAGTTGGCTAAAGTAATTAGAAAAATAAAAATTTCATGCCAAAATAAGTGATGAAAAAATGTAACAAATAACTTTTTAAACATTTTTCAATTCATACGTAGGCAAATACTATATTTTTTTGCATATATACACTTGGACATTTACTTGGGACAATCATGGGCATTCTCCTTTTGTAGGTTCTGACATCTTCCTAACTCAAGAAAACAATATATTACTTTAAGAAAGATACGGGATAATAAATTGATAGTGGGGTTTTTATATAATAGAGCTAATATTTTTCAATTTCATAAAATATTTCCAAAGTCATTTATATTTTGATTTTTTCAAATTTCAATTATCTATACCTTGTCATTTATTATTAAAAAAAATACAATCTTTCTTATTAATTTTTTTTTTCGAAAAAAATCTTGAGATAACGACATTTTTACTGTTTATTACATGTTACGTGTTTTATTATGTGAACAGTATTTTTGACAGGATTGATAATCAACCGATATTTTTGAACATTTATAGTGATAATTTCTCTACGTATGGAACGACAATAATATATATAGAGTTAATTGAACTATGAAATTCGTAAATTGAACCCAAACTATTTAAATGTCATTTCGAATGTCATGAATATGATGTCAAGTGAGCAGTATCACTCAATATTGTAAAATAAATTTTACATACTATATAATATTTGAACTATTGACTTTTCAACTAATTAGTGAAAATAATACAGTAATAATAATTATTGCAAAGATACGACAAAAATGAACATAATTTAATATAGGCAATAAAAAGTCTTTATTATTTTATATAAAACATCTAATTTGAAACTACTATATTTTTAATATTGTAAATATTTAATAGTCTCGTGTTGCATATAGCACTTTATTTTCAACTCATTTAAGATCATTTTGTTCACTCGGAATGTGGAACCAATGCTTAATAATTTGGATAAAATTTATTTTAAGGGGGTCCGACACCTTTAAATTTGGAAAAAAATCTTTTTATTTGATTTTTTGATTCTATATATTATTCTAAACTTGTAAAAAAAATTTGAGTGACATATTTGAAAAATTCCCGAAGATATAAGCAACATCCAGATAATTATTCAGAGAAACTAATTATCATGAAATATGATAATATCATCCAAAGGGTTGAGAGCTGTAGTT
>JAYJLV010068276.1:0-16134 GCA_036873485.1 Torymus texanus
ATATATATATGAAAACAAGCTTTTCCAGAATAAAACACACACCAAGTGTTCATTCGCCCCCTTTGTTTTTCGGAATATTCTGTTTGTTTTTCGAACGAATATTTACACGTATAAAATACATTGAAAATTAAAACATACAAAAAATGGCATAACTGTAATAATGCACTGCAATTATCGTAGGGTAAACATGAAACTAATTACCTTCAACAATAAATAAAAAAAGAAGCCTTCTCGTACGTATATGAATCAATGTTTGTGAAATAACGAATTATATGGAACGTGTATACCTGTGGCTTCCCGGAATAACCGAATAAGTCCATTTTTTTTGAAAATCGAAATAACCATGGATTTTGTACCTTCAAATAGGCCTTTTTAATTTAACACTTTCAATAGTAGCAAAAATATTGCTGTAAAGCTACAATTCACGCGAAATTTTTCAAATTTTGTGCCCGGAAAAGTCTATTTTTTTCGTTTATCGTAGTTACAATTTATTTTATCTATTCAAATTTAATGTGAATATGATGACTATTATATATTTAAAAAATTTCTATACACTTTCAAATCATAAATATGTTAAAATCTTACAATATTAGTATAATACAAATACAATATAAATTTAATAGAAATGTCACAAAAATAGAAATTTCTTGAATAAGTTAGAGGAGTTCATTGAACAATTAGTAATTTTATAATTTATTGACCCGTTTGATAATTCAATTAAAGAATACGCTCTAAAATAAAGGCGAACCGCACTATCAGATAAGTTCACAGTTCCCGGAATAGCCAGATAAGTCCATACTTTTGTTGAGTTCTTACTCGTTTTTAACGCAGCGTGTACATATAATATATGTGTTTTTAATGTGTCAATTGATTAGTCAAGTACCGCAACTCATCTCATTTTTCCCGATCTTACATATAAGTTTGAACATTAAAACCCATTTTCTCAAAAACTCGAAAAGTAGACTTATTCGGTTATTCCGGGAAGCCACAGATATACATATAATATACGTATGCACGTATAATTTTCATATCAGAGCTGACTGAAATGCACATTTCTTCCGGCGTGTATATATATGCTAGCGCATGAAAACAAAAATCGCAAAAGAAACAGGAAAAAGAGATCGTGTATATATATACATATACAAATGAACCGAGAGTGAGAGAGAGAGAGAGAGAGAGAGCAAGAAAGTCTCTCTCTCTCGCGCTTAGTAGAGAAACCGTGGCGAAGCAAGCACGATATAGAGAAGCTAGCAGGGAGAAAAGCAGAACGAGATAGAGAAACTACGTGTATGATATAAGTTCTACGCCGTTTCCTGGCGCGCTCCGAAAACCTAAATTTTCCCTAGCGATAGTGCGCGCGGCGCTCCACATTCGCGAGTGCAAGGCTTTGTATACGCTCACACACATGTATACATATACATCATTCCTTTCCACGACCGTTCTATACAGCGTCGGTCTGATCTATAATACGCAGTCTGTGTGATAGTGTGTATACTGTATATATATATATGCATAGGCATCGTGGCGCATTGTGCAAGCGGCAGCGCGGCGTCGGCATCGTAAATGCACATGCGAGGCCTGCGATCTCACTGTAAAAGAAGAGACAGAGAGAGAGAGAGAGAGAGAGAGAGAGAGAGAGAAGGGGCATTTCTTTTGTTGTTTCGTCCTATCGCTCGCGACGCGCGCGTGTTGAGTGTGTCTATTTCGTTGATGCGCTACTCTCTCGCCTTTCTTTTTCTCGTATAGGTTGCTCCGGTTCTTTAATCAGCTTCGTTGTGACGCCGTCGAGAATCTGAGAGAGAAAGAGAGAAAGCAGTATAAAGTTCGTGGCCTAGTTAGATAAACGTTTGTGTGTTATCATCGGTTGTTAGCTTTTTTTAGTACAATTACGATAGTATTACTAACAATGAGTGTTCGCGATGTACCTATTTTTTTTATTTATTACTAAGCTTTTGAAATGGCACATGAAGTTTATATCATCTTAATATGTCACATTCGCGTATTTTAGTTTACATTGGTTACATATTTTGAAGATGCGGATTTGACATTATTTTTCTTTTTTTTAAAACATTTTGTTATTGATGACCAAGAGTAGTTACACTATCTACCGTTCATATATATATGTGCAATTATTATTCGTTCGATACATTTCATTAAAAAATGTCGAAAAATGAACTTATAGTTGATGAAAGGCTTTTTGAAGGTTTTGAAATCAATACTATGCATACCGGGATTAAGTTTGGTATTTTTATGATTCAGAACTATGCTAAATTCAGAAAAGATGAAAGCCAAGATAAAAATATTTTTCATATAATCACATTTGTGAGAAAGGATGGGATCGATTCGAATTCCAAGATATCTTATTTTGTTCAGAGTTGTTTCGATTAATTTTTGGGTTTGAAGGTTCTATGTTGAACAATTGCAGACAAATTGTTTATCTTTTTCACAAAATCGCAATGTAGTATTCGATGTGATCGTTCAGATTCCGCGAATGTTAGTATTTCTTATAAGCCGCTTTCTGTAATCTTTTGACTTTGTCGCAGTCGACATTTCATCATGGACCTGTATTTTTTTAAGTAAATTTATTTAATTTTAGATTTCTCCTAGATTTTGTACATTGCAGAGCACATAGAGAAAAGAAAAACTTTACTATTAACGAGTGGGCATTTGGATATGGACAAATGAATGTTCATTTATAGTTAGAAAAATTCGTTGAATTTATTTAACTATTGAGGAATATGAATACTTTAATGTAAATATTCTTTGTTCTCTGTACATTAGTAGTAGTTTCAAAAAACATTTCGTGCTAGTAAATTACATTTAGTAAATTAAAATTGAGTGTTTAGAAGTTAAAGTATTTTTCATTGAGAATGGTTTCGAAATTAAATCGCATCAATATTGGTTATTGAAATTTCCAATTAAATTACAATTTGAAACCGGCGCTCCTGTTGTAAGCCTTGGTATCTAGTTTCATCGTCAAAGGTATTAGTTGCGTGCTTAGCGAGTATATTGGAAAATTCATTAAATCTAGTTCATCGATTAGAGTGGCAGTATAATCATCATTACAAAGATATCGATGCTTTATTTGATTTTAAATTCACATACCATTTTTACACGCGATTTTCGAATAGCGTTAATAAAATAAAATAAATTCCTTAATACATGTATTAATATAATTTTTTGGGGTGGAAGTTTTATAGTAAAATTTTAAAAAAATTGTTATATAAATATTATATTTTGTAAAATGCCACTTTAAATTGAACAAACTTTATATTTTTTTCATTTGATTTAAATTCCATAAAACTCACGCGATTTATCAGGTAAATTGGTCTATTTAAGTGACAAAAATATTGAAATGTAATATAATCATTTAGAGCATCTTATGTTGCAATTCGCCATAAAATTGGTAGAAAACCCTTTAAAAATCGTTTCACAAATGGGCGAAAAATAGATAATTTCGAGGAAAGGACAATTTTTTTAAGAAAAGGCGCATAATTTTTTATTCACTTACATTACTTCCAATTAAACTATTTTTATCAACGAAATACAAGCTTAAAATCATGTTTATCTCCTTCGCTGATCGGAAGAATAATTGTACCCGCAAGTTGCTCGCTAATTTTTATGACTAAATTCCTTCTCTCTCACACACACACACACACACACACACACACACACACACACTTTCTACCGTTCTTCTTGGGCGTACAAATTGAATTTCAGAGAATCGCTCGTGCAGAAGCACAAGACGCACGCTACGCGCGCATAGCCCTGAGCGGTAGTGCCGCACTGCACAGAGACCAAATGATTATTCAAACGCTTTTCTCTTCTCCCTCTCTCTCTCTCTTCCCTCTGTCGCTCCCTCTTCACGTACATACGCACTCCGCGGGCAAAATGCAGTGCGCGAGCCGCATTGTAAGGGAAGATTAAGGGCGAGGAATTCACGTGCTTCATGAATACCCTCGGGGACAAAAGCAGCGTGAAACCTCCTCCCCTCTCTCTCTTGGAGAACGCGTATACCTCTCCTTTTCACTCTTTCCTTACAATTCGCTAACAAAGTACAAGAGTACGTACACACACACGCACGAATGCTGCGATACTGACGCGCGGGGGCTGAGGATGAGCGAGTGCGAGGAGGAGGGAGAGAGAAAGCGCGCAATTTGATGTTTAGGGCATTTCGCACGTATATAAGCGACGACGTGACGCTATACTCGAGAGATATCCATGCGGTAAAAGTAGCTTCTATCTTATCCTTCTTCTCTTTCTCTTATTCGTGAGAAGGGGACTTTTTAGAAGCCATCACTGCTACTTCTGCCGCTGTGAGGAACGAAAGAAAAGACGAAAAGGCAGAGCTCGCGCGGATGAAGGAAAAAAGGAGGGATGGAGGAGGCAAAGCGGGAAAGAATAACAAACGACGAGAAAGAACGGCACGCTTAAAAGAAGGCACAAAAATCGCTTGTGAGTGAGTATATGTGCACGAGCATGTGCCGGAGGTGCAATAAAATATGACAGGCCCGTAATCACGATTCTTTAGAACTTGCTAGGCTGGCAGGCGGCGGCGGCGGCGACTCTTGCATTTGCGCACACGCCGGGGCTTCCGAACGACTCTCACTCGTTCTTTTTTTTTGTTTTTTTTTTTTCATCCTCCTCTACCGTTCATTTTCGTCCCTTTGACATTTAACATTTCGTTACAGCCGGTTTCTCCTTGTCTCACTTTTTTAAGATCCTACTACCGCGTGCAAGACCGCAAGTACCACTTTGTTTTGTCCGCTACACGCG
This sequence comes from Torymus texanus, assembly GCA_036873485.1. Lineage (NCBI taxonomy): Eukaryota > Metazoa > Arthropoda > Insecta > Hymenoptera > Torymidae > Torymus > Torymus texanus. The sequence goes on from JAYJLV010068276.1 coordinate 4,777, forward strand.
TCTCTCGCGAAATCTCGCGCTTTACCAGCGAATTATTTTGCCGCACGAGTCGCTATAAAAAGAGGAAGGAAGGCATATGCCACCATCAACGCCACAAGGGAATCTAAAGCTTTTACGGACGTTTTACGCTACACTGGGATTCGTAAACAGTTGGCTTTATTATATATATATATATAGAGAGAGAGAGGGAAGGAGGGAGATCCCCGGTGGGTTCATTGATTTCGTATTGCTTTGTTTGGTGCACGCAGTGGTTTCCCGGTAGCGCTGTTAACGTCGAATTATGAATAGAGCGAACGGTATATTATGGCCGGGGCGAGGTTATAAACATAATATCACACCGCCCATTATTATCCTCGTATATAGCGGAGGGCGAGAAATTTCCGTGACTATATATATACCGTGGAGTCCGCGAATTTTCGTCCCGATACATACGTTCAATTCTCTTTTTTCTCTCTATTTCTTTTATTTCTTTCTCAAAGCTGTTGAAGCGACGAATCAACGGGGCAAGATCCCGCAGCGAATTTGAAAACTTGACAGATAACGAATACCCAGGTATACGCTATTTGTGCATGATGGCAGGATATTTTCTCCTCATGGCAAGTCCAAGTTGCTCTCCTCACGAAATACTTCACGAAAGACACGTAAGAAAGAAAGGGTGAATAATCAGTACACGAGAGAGAAAGAAATAGAGTTGCAAAAACGGTAAGGGAAAAAGAATCGGTTAGCCGCGTTGAAAAGCAGCTATATAAGGGAATAGAAGGCGGTATAGGATGAAATTTGGCATAGGCACACGCAGCCTCGATTCCAAGAGGGTTAATTATCTCCCCTTTCTCTTTCTCTCCCTGTTCTGGCTCCCTACGCGTATATGTCGAAATTCGCGATGCGCGAGTAATAATAACAGCCGCCTGTATATCTCTGTGTGTGTGTGTGTGTGTGTAGCATCGGTGAAAACGCTTATGTGGTTAGCTATATAATTGGCCGAGATTGAGTTCTTTCGAAAGCTAACCGAAGAGATTTATGCGCGTGCGCGCGGCTCTCTCGGGTAGCACGTGTGAATTTTTTCGAAATCTCGCGCAGCAACAACGAACGTAGCTGCCTGCTTTTTGATTTATGCCAGGGAAAGAAAGTCAGTGAGAGACGTATACGCACATGTGCAGTATATACACGAAAGACGAGATCTACGAGAATACGCATTTGTACAATATATGTATGTATATGTATATCCGTGTGGCGTTTATTTTTTTTTTTTTTGTTTTCAAAATGTTACAAAGTAGCAACGTCGTTATTCTTTGTTGCGTCAGAGTTGAAATTACGAAACACGTTCTCGCGCGACGATGATAAACGATTGAACAGAAGCAAGGTGAACCAACTATACCTACAGCATGTATATACTTATTTTCTTATTCCTGCGTATTTCAGTGTATACTAAGATGCGCATTTGATAATATCGTATATGCGAATTCACGTGTATAACGCGAGATTATCACACTCCTATACGCGTTAAGATTGACTGCAGTTGGCCACAAAGAGACAGAGAGAAAGAGAGAGAGAGAGAGAGCTACACATATATAGAGATAGCCACCAAGGGGACGCGAAGGTAAACTGTGTCAATATTGCTCCTGGGATCTGGTCTAGCACTAGCAGTAGTAGTAGCCGATCGGGCCACCGAGAGCTGGCAATTCAATTTAAATGAGCAGCCGCTTGGTGAGAGAGAGAGAGCTTGCAAGTAAAATTTTACGGGAAACCAAATTCAGGAAGCTCCTTTGTGCCTTGCAGAGATTGTTCTCTCCCTTCTCCTCCTCCTCCTCCTCTCTATGTCTATATGTACGTATGCCTGTACTCTGCTTATTCTTCGTTAATAAAACTTTTGCACGACGCTACTATATAGGAAGAGGGTGCTGATATTGCTTTGGTTATTGCTTTGCGACGGTGCTTTCGTTATTATTGCGTATTCGCTTATTTTCTGTTATAATTTCGATGAATCTACGTACCTTACCTTCAAAGAACGCTCGTAATTGCGATTGGAAAGTTTTCTATTAAAGAGTTTCCAAAGGAGAGAAGAGCTTTCGTCGAGACGTCTTGAAACAGCCTCTCTTCTCGTCGTATTGTCATGCAGATGTACCATTAGCTTAAGAGGATACGAGGGTTATGAATTCTGAGGTGCCGAGTCGAGGGCCCTGATTTTTTTTTTTCATTACTGGGTTAGGAAAGATCTTGGCAATGGTTCAGAAATGTCATTATTGTTATTGATATGTCATGGAAAAATAATGGTTGGTTATACGGTTATACAAATTGATTGGTTAATAATCTTGCAAGTGTTTAGCATAGTTAGGTAACTTGATAGAAATAGTTACAGTAACAAATAATTTAATAATGTAATGTATATGTAATTGATTGGGATAATTATTTTCATTAATTTATCTTTCTAATCAATTATAGTTGGTACGCAACAATTTTTGTTCCGTCATGTATCATAGTATATGTAAATATTTGTTTGGAACGAAAGCTATTCTATTAATTACTTTTGAAATTATATTTTACAATTTTTCATCAATGTTTACTTAACAAAAATCAATCGCTGTTAAAAATTTTTTCAAAATGAATTTTTCTCTTCACTACAATCAACCACAATGTTTTATAATGTTATAATAGATATATTTTTTTCATTTACCACTTAATCCTCCAAAAAATTCATCAAAGATTAAATTCCAGAAATACGCAGCAAATCGTAAACTAGCCAAAAATCATTAACGTCCTGTTCTTTCCCGTAAACCATCAATATATATGCCTCTGTATTTGAAATACGTACGTAGGCGTACACGGTGTTAAATAAGCTGCTTCGCGTCGCACATAATATCTTTTTATTCGACGAAGCTTTCAAAGTCTCCGCTTTCACATCCGAAAATTTAACGGGAGTGAGAAAAAAAAATGTACACGCGTGCGCGTTGGACAACAAAAAAAAAAAAAAAAGAAAGAAGGCGCAGAGGAGAGGAAAGGCTACGAGCGATAACTTGGAATTTTGAAAGCCATCGGAAGAAAGTACCCATAGAACCGCCTCCTTTTCTCTCTTGGCCTTTAATCTCCGCCTGGCTGAGCCTTTCTCGATATTGCCGCGACGACGACGACGACGACAATCATCGGCTCCCAGGACGAGAGAAGCTGTGGTATCCGTTTCCCTGTCCCCAACGACGAAGAAGAAGTTGTCTCTTAGGTTACCAAAGTTCTCCTGAGTGCGCATCCGCGTGCTTGAGCAGTGAAAGAGCAAGCAAGAGAGAGAAAGAGCGATTATGTATATGTATATACGCGTGCATCTACAAAGCATTTACGTAAAAAGGCGCAGAAGGGGTAAACAACTACTGCCGAATAACCGACTATCCAAAAGAAAGAGAGAGAGAGAGAACATTGAAAATAAAAAGAAAGAAGAGAGGAGCGAGAGTCCAGTGGTAAATAACTATAATTTCTTTTGCGCAGTCCCAAGACCGCAGCTTTTCGGGGGTTGAGGCACTCGCTAGCACGTCCTCTCTCCCTCCCTCTCTCTTTCTTTCGTTCTCAGCGGCGGCGTTTGCCCCTACTACACTGCCGTGTCTTAGTCCGCCTTTTTAAAGTTATCTCATTCTCGCAAAAAACACACGATGACCCACTGAAATTGAAATGAAATAAATTGTATTTTTCGCTCAAATATTTAAACTTCATATTTTTTAATATTACACGTATTATTTTAACACGCGGATATAGAATAACGCGAAAAAAATATTTTTCCATTTATATTTTAGTGATAACGATATGAAAGCAGACATTCTACATTTTCTAATTATAACACTTTTCTAACATTTCTAACAAAAAACAAACAAATACCTAAATAGGTACAATGACCTTAATTATGAAGCCCCGAAAATTCAATTTTCCTAATAAACTATTCCTTTCTGAATGACATGATGAATTCCGGTTTGTATCCTCTTTCGTTCACGTTTTAAAAAAAAAAGTATCGCAAAAAAACACTCGACTGTGTGAACGATAGCACTTTTAGGTTGTTTTCTAAACACAGCATCATCCACGCATGTTTATTTAATCCGAAACGACACTCTCGTATAAAAAACTGCGATAATTTACAGCACTCCATTCCCTGAACCACGTCAATTAAATTTTTCTTCCTCCTAGAGGAAGCTTTCTGATAGTAATTTTTTGAGTTGTAAAAACATGTTATAATAGTTTTTCGAAGTGTTAGGAATGAATCAAAATACATGATTTTTGAAAAATGTTTATATGGATGTATGTGTGTGTGTATACGCCTGGGTTTCAGCTTCTACTCGGTCAATTTTAACCGATAGGTCTCATTTTTTTCTTTTTTTTTTTTTTGTAATTGCGGGTCACAAATCCGTTTTTTGATTGGGCCGATGCGTTTTTGTTTTATTTCGAATTTTCAATTTTCTCAGAATTTATTTTTGCTTTTTTGTAATGATAAGATCGAGATATTTTAATCCGATGGATATCATTTGCAAGAAAATTAAAATATATTTTCTAAAAAAGATTTTCTAACTATCACAGTTCTTTTGTTATTAATAGAAACGTAAAAATTTTTTTTTTATATCACCTCTTTTATTTACAATCTGTCTTTCCTTGATAATAAGTAAATTTTATATGAATATATTATTTACAGTATCTCGTATAAGTATTTAACATAAAAATTGAAAAATGAAGAAAATGAGTTTTGTATGTCCAACGATTACGGGAGTAAAATTGTCTTTAATCGTTTCAAAATGCCTTGTAGAGGTAGATTATGGAAAGTTCTCTGGCGTTTTTTTGGGCAAAATTAGTATTCCATAAATTTCAGAGATATTTGAGGTTAAAATTTTGTTAGCCTATTTTTTAAATCGTAATTTTATGACAACGGCTCTATCTATCTAAATTTGATAGGCAGCATTCGAAAGAGTATTATAATACATACATATTCTAAAGAAAAACATTTCTAGTAATTTGTATTATTAAAAAATTACTTCAATTGTTAATCGACTTTTCTCGTCATTGCTGCCTATATGATCGTTTTCCCCACAGTCTTACAGCGAGTTTACAATCATTATAAAAACGAGATTTCAATCATCATAATTAATTAAAGGAATCAGCAAATTAAGTTTGAGGAAGCTACGGGACAATGAATTGGCAGCAATTTTTTTTTATTCTTTTAAAAAGCTAAGCAGCTAGGATCTTCTTCGTTTACGAATCTAGCGTATAAGGGGCGCTCGCGTGTTCAGATGCTCTCACACATACATACATATACACACAGTTGTAGCCCGCGGCCGGCTTTTCGGCTGGTAGATCGTCGATGAGGCTGACCGGGCACAGTTCTCTCTCTCTCTCTCTTTCTCTCTCTTTCTCCGGCGAGGAGGGCCAAACAAGTGGAGGGGATGAAAAAGCAAACCGTGGGCCTGACGCTCGTGCTGCGCTGCGGGAAAGGACGATGAACCTGACCGAGCGAGGTCAGCCACCCCGCGAACGCCTGTGGCCCGCGTCGAAAAAGAGCAAGCGAGAGCACGAGAGTTTTAGAGAACGGATAGCCTCTCGCGAACAGATGGGTCCATACACACACACATACACATATATACACATACACAACTTTGCCTTCTTATATATATATACACACACGAGTACGAGCGCATGTACGCCTTCGAAAATCGTTCGAAAGTACGGGGTACAAGCGGGAGAGAAGAGTGTGCAAGACGAATTGACAAGCACGCGCGTGTTCTATCTCGTGTGTACGAGAGTGAGAGAGAGGGAATCTTGTGCGAGCGATGCAATTTCGCAGCTCGGCTTTTTATCTCGCGCGCAAAGCACGACGACGACGAAACTCAGGAGAGGGAGGGAGAGAGAGAGAGAGAGAGGAGAAGCGGCAGATTTGTCTTGCGTTCTTACGTAAGTGCCTGCCTGCTTGCCTGCCTGCGCACGACGAGCAAGAACGGCTTTGGGACAAAAGCGTTTTGGGAGAGAGAGGGAGATCGCTGCGTTATTAGACTCATTGTTTTATGACGAAATTATTCTGATTTACGGCAAGTGTTTTAGCTTTCGAGAGTACGAGAGAGAGAGAGAGAGAGAGAATTTCGGAGTCATATAATTCAATTGAAATTTTGCGTTGCAGAGGAGTGCTCTGGAAATTTAGATTAAAGTCTTATATCAGATTCCAATTGTAATTATATGTTTTAAGGCCCGTTACTGTGTTTTGGAAAATTACGATTTTTTCAGAAGAGAATTTAATTATTTCGATTAAATTAACACAGCTTTGTTACATTTTAATTGGAATAATATATATGAAAGTTCTAAATTTAATTGTATGTCTTTGCAATATACGAATATATTTCGCTGAGCAATATTCATTTGTTGTCGATTTAATTATTTAATAATTATGTTATTACTTTTGATGTTACGTAAATGCTAATAAATATATTCAGCTTAACGTGAAACATTAATATATATTAATAAAAATCAGGGAAAAATCAATGAATGCAAATCTGGATAAATTCAATAAATCGTTGTGCATTAAAATTATTCGAACCATTAATTTATCGTTAAATACGTATATATAACTACCGTAACATAAATTTCGAATTATTTTTTCTTTTACTACCTATCATTACAATTTCATAACTACCGGAACATTCGACGTACTCATAATAGTCCCGAATATAGGCATAATCGCAAAGTTAAAATTATGGAAACAGCAATTGAAAGCGATTTTTCAGCTCTACAACTACTCCAGTAACACATACACACACACACTTGTACCTCGCGAAAATTTCTTGGCAAAACGGCAAGAAAATATTCGCTCGTTGTTGTAGCGGTAGTGGCAGCAGCAGCAGCAGCATCATCGGCCTTATATAGGATCTTTCGCAGCTCTCTCTCTCTCTCGCGCATATAACACTGCGTTTTGGCGGTGGACCAATGTTTGGCATCGACTACCTGGCGCCGAGGCTCGCACTTCGGTAAACAAGGAATTCAGCCGGGGGTTCGTCGACCCTTTTCAAAACGTGCAGTTCAATGCCTTTCGCTCCCGGCACCACACGTATACATACACACACACACACATATGCTTTCTAATGCGCCTGGCTTGGCCTGCACTTTTTCTCACGATATTTTCGCGTGCTATATTCAGCAGCAGTAGTGGCTGCTAATTAATCCGCTCGAAAGCTTTATATTGCGCAGAGGGAAAAAAAACACACAGCCAACGCGGGTGTATATAGGATAGAAAGAAAGGAAAGAAAGGAAAAAAAAGTAGAGCAACGATTTTGATCTGATTGATTTCTATAGAGTGCATAATACGTTATACCTACCTTTTTTTTCCTCGACTGGTTAAATTTTTTACGTAGTTTGACGCAGCAGTATAGTGGCATAAGATTAAACTTTTGATTTCACAGTTACGTGTGCCAACTAAAAGGGGTCAGAATCATGGATAATAGACGTATATATAGCTAGAATATATATCGTTTGTTCGGGATCTCCGATGCCTCATTAACATGTTCTCTAGAGAGAGACAGAGAGTGAGAGAGAGATCGTCGCATAGTTCGATCTTAGTTTATTTGTGTTTCGAAGGAATTCCGTTATACGCGCGTATACGGGCAAGATTTGCACGTTGAGACGGCGACGACGACGCCGGCATGTATATCGAATATATATTCTACGTCAGATTCGCTCCATTTACGCGATGTGACGCGTCTCGTGTGTATATACTGCCACGCGACTCTTGTATCTATGTATATGTATAGTATTACGGAAGGAGAACATATGTGACAATCAAAGGGGTGGTACAGTAAATATTCTAATTTAAGGCGGACGAGGTGTATAACAGTTGTCGTTGAATTATATAGGCGTGTATATATGTGTATTTACCTATTATGCGGTGAAAAATGTGTGACGCGGTGGTTTGAAAAGAAAGTTTTTCTTAGCAGCAAGATGACTTGTATAAGCATTCATTAAGCCGTTAATGAGATATATATGATGGTATCGTGTGTCGTTCGTTTCCCTTTCCTTCGCTCACCCGGCAACTTCTCGTTAAGACATTTCGCGGAAATGCATCGTGTTTTATATTCAAAATATCTGTTTTTGACTTTTAATTAATGGAATTCGTTAAGGTTGATCAAAGGCTTAATATTATATATACATGATGATTACGAGCATCGTGAGCGTCGTTATACACACTAAATCAAATTCGATATATCGATCATCGTTTGTAGAACCTATACGTTTTGTAGTATTTTTAAAAATACTAATATAATAATAATTCTCTTTAAAAAATGATGGGTGAAATCTGTCATCACAATAAGATTTTTTTGATTGGTTGTTTTTAACTCATGTGATTGGTCTATACAGAATAGGCGCGAAAATCTAATATGTTTGAATTTTTAAGATTGAAATCTCGAGTTTCTAGGTTTTTAAAACTCAATAATTAAAATAGTACAAGAAAAATTTCTTTATCATATTTATCAAAATAACATCATTATCGTATAATTTTAACTCATTGAAACAAACTTTTAAATTGAAACCAACATAATCATAATCATAATCATAATATCAAAAAATAGTTATTATAAATATTCAATGATAAATTTAATTTATTTCAACTCCCAATTAAATTTCACGAATATTTTAGCTAGAATTCGCGCGACACCTACAAATATATACATATGTTAAAAATCCCATAACTTGAAAAAGTACCGTTATACGAAATCGATTTCCTAGAAATCCACGGAAGCCAAACCGGCGAACCGTAAACACATACGTATAGAAAACGGGACACACGCGGTCTAACAAATGTGCAGCAGTGCGACTTTCCTCCCTAAAAATCAAAAGAATATCGAATTTCCGGTCACCCAAAAAAAAAACTCCACACCACACACACACACGTACATATAAACGATGCCTCCCTATTTACAGGAAACAAAGAGACGGCAAAACTGCGGAGAAAAGTCGATGGCATGTATACACGGCTATTCGTCTTATTGTCCAGAGTACGATCCACACGCGTTTCACGCCAGGTGCGATATTGGATGCACCGTGTATACGAGTGAGATGTACGTAGCTGTCATAAACACATGTGCGGTTTTCAAGTTCGTTCGCGCACACACGTTTTATGAAACTCCGGCGTCCCCGTAAAAGACGCTCGCCCGCGTATACTCGGCGACGTTTTATTAATGTGCGATATCCTTTACTCCTGTCGTTGCGCTTGTGACCCCCCGACAGATACATATATATATATATATATATATATATATACATACATACACGTTCGTATACCGGTTTTCTACGTGTATATGTGAGAGAGGAACGAGGGACCGTACCGCGCGTGGATATTTTATTTACACTCGTTTTCTACCACGCGCGTGTACGATGTCATACCGTTATGGTACGCAGCGCGTGAGAGAGAAGCTTTTCTTAATAATGCATATTTCCTTGGGAGGTTGTGCGAAGAGTTACGATGTCAGGGTCACGGTGAGAGCATACGGAGGGAATTTAAAAGTGTCGAGAGGTGGGTTACGAGTGAGATTTAAATTTTCAGTCGGTGACATTGTTGTTGTTCAGTTGATATAGTTTGCGAAGCGAGTTGTTTATTGATTTTTGTCGAAGGGAAAAATGTTGATTATTTTTCTTTTCTAGAAAAATCTTTGTAGGGTAAGATAATATCATGTGTATGCGAGAGAAAAAGAGAGAGAGAGAGAGAGAGAGAGAGAGAGAGAAAGAGAGACATTTAGTTCAAGTTAAAAATAGTCTGTTGTTTCACAACTAGGTCAATAAAGATAACTGCTAACTCCATTTTTGTTATCGTCGGATGCAAAGTATAAAAGAGCGCTATATACTTTTGCAAATGATTAAAAGTCTATACTTGATATACTATACACTTATCGTATAAATATGTATATGTATAAAGTTATATACTTTTCTATAATTAAGTGAACTTGTAAACAATGGATAATGTCTATAACTGCGGGAAATTATCGGCAAAGTCCGAACGTAAAAAGTAACGAGCGTACGTTTACGTTTTATCAATATTTCCCCATAATATGCGCATTTAAATAACGCGTAACAAAAACCGTATAAATTATAAAGCAAAAAAAAAAGAAAATAAAGCAATAATATTACCGCATTATATACTTTATAGCCAGGCGTCAAGTTCAGTTTCCCCGCGCACGTGGCTCGTTCTTTCTCCCTCTCTCCCCTTGCAAAATTAATTCGCATTAAAATATGCGTGCGCGACCGCAAAAAAGCGAAAGACAGAGAGAGAGAGATAATTCCATCGGCGATGCCCAGCGCACGTTCATTCAATAATTACGTGGCCGCGTGCGCGCGCGCATCGTTTTCCTTCCGCAAGTGCGCATCTACATATTTAAAATCGCGGTATATACTCTTCAGTATATAAAGCCTTGGGCTGTTATATACCTTCAGGTATGCATACATATACACACATATACGTGTGCAAAGGAAGACATCAAGCGAGAAATCGCGATAATGAGAGAAAGGCGTAATGACGAATCTCGTGCAAAATAAAGGAGCAAAAGCGATTCCGCACGCGACTCGAATAAATAAGTTTTTAAACGGCTCCAACGCGTATATAGTGTATATTATATTATATATATATACATATATACCTACATGTGCAACGCGTCGTCATCGTGATATCGCGCGCGAGTGTATATACGTACAGAGAGGAGATATACTCTCCGGCGAAGTTACTGTTACGGGAGCGCGAGAATGAGAGAGTAAATTATTCGCGCGGGCGCAAGCAAGCTTATACGAGGTCGGCCAGTAAAACAGTCAAATGCAGCTCGGCGATAATTATTATCGAAGCTCTGCCCGGTGCTCCTTTCTCTACCTGTTGGCTGATTTATCGTTGGCAAATAACACGCGGGTACATGCCTACTTTTCAGCCCTGCGGCGCGTTACGTTTTATTTTATTAACGATATGCGACGGTTTCCATTTTTATACCGCTCGCTATATGTACGCGTGTATATATATAGATATATATAGATCTGTAAAGTTTATCGCCTGTTGTGTTGGCACTGATAAAGTATTATGTATTATGAAAGAGTTAAAGTCGATTGACGTCTCCGTTTTCAAATATTATGCGTTCGTCATGAGTCTTTATGGAGACACGATAAGGTGCAGCTTTTTATTTTTTGTTTATTGTATGTCTATGAATGATTGTACGGATAGTTAATGTAATATTAGTTTTGGAAAATTTAACTAATGGTAAATGCACTATGTTTTTGGTAAACCCTTTGTGTTTACTTTTCTAAACAGTACTACAATCGTACTCCTAACAATTACTAAAATTTATTATTTTTCGTGTCTGCCTTCAAAATTCTCCAAGGAATTCA
>JAYJLV010068287.1:0-16133 GCA_036873485.1 Torymus texanus
ATTGTTCTTTATAAAATCATTGCAGAATAATATAATAAAATATTTTTTTAAATCTAACATCTTTGGAAATTGTAAGAATTTTCGAGAGAAGAACTCCCTTGGAGGACGTAAAAATAGTACATCATTACCGAATTGAAGCGTGACAAAGACAATATAATAAAAATCACATCGACACATTGATTTTTATAACACCTTAATTTCCTATGTAGATTTAAAATAGGGATAATTAATAAAAAGCACGAAAGTGGTCATTGGTAATAAGTAATGTCATAGGTAAGAAGCGATCGTGCCTAAAAAATAATAATAATTTAAAGTGCTAGTATACTTACGCAGAATCAAAAACTCGTGCACTGCTATCAATGACTAACTGTCCGACCCAATTAAGATAATATATATGAATGACAGTACCCATAAAGAAAGCCGTAATTCGCATACATATGTAGACTTCTTTATAAATCTTGAGTAACTAAAACATTAATTTCTTTGTAACTTAAAATTTGTAACTCAGTGTACAGTATATACATATAAAAATATATTTATGATACCATTGGGTGGAAGGAATGATGTGCCATTTTATCGGCGTGATGAAACCGATGTAATTTTGGATGAAAATGATGTCATTTCCAAAATGCGTTGAAAAAGTGCCATTCCAGACTCATTTTTTAATCAAAAGTTGATAACATGAATTTCAAAACTATTGTAATAATATTTTTTCCAGTAGAAAGGATGACCAAACAAAATAATTTGAATTATGATAGAATAAAATAATGCGTTTGAAATTAACGCTCATCATAATCGCACCATTATCATTTCGCGCGTTTTCGAAATGACACAGGTTTCAGAGCGTCATACGTTTTTCAGCGAGTCGGCAAAATGTACCTTATTTTTTCCACCCGACGTTACGATATATTAATTTTCAATAGTTCAACTTTACTTATGAAAAAACATAAAGAAATAGTTACTAACGTAGCAAGCTCCTGCGGCTAAAGTAATAACGCATGTAAATTGAATTACGAAAAAGCACAAGCTAAAGGAATCCTCTAACAAGTCACAGCACCTACGAATTAAAATAGAGAATATTCTTTTAATGCTTGTAATAAGCCTCTCATATAGGAATATATTAACTACTAAACCTAATAGTTTCATTGTGCAAGATAATAGCTTTAATCAAGTGATGATTAACAGTCATATCGTTTTTTATATCGGCGGATTTATTGCTCGCCTCTATTTTCACCACCGTTTCTAACCTGTGACTTGGAAATAAATTCAATCGTTACTTATCAGACTCTAGTTCTATTCTATTTTGCTGATATTGCTGATATAATACTTACCACACGATTGCAAACAATCCACAAGTATGTTTCACAGCAGCTACATAAATCGTGTCGATGCCTGCAAACAAAGTCGTAGCCCAGAAATAGACGACGAAAGCGTGTATACAAGTCTCATAATGATAATCGGCCTGATCAAACAATATATAGTTGCCATAGAAAGGCACCAAACGAGGATGTGTGCCATTTTTTAATGGGTGAACAAGATCCAGAAGCGGTGGCAAGAATGGCATTATATTGTACAACACCCAAGCATAGTACGTATAAACTTTATATTTGTTTTCAACATAAATTATAAAAAATATTAATTATTATAGTTTAATAGAGTACATTTTAGTGCGTTATTATACTTACCCGTATAAAATAAAACTAGAAATCGACCTTCCTCGCCATATCTTGATAATATGTCGATTTCGGATTTGTCTGTAATTTTTTTCCAATCATTGGCTATTTGTGAAAAAAGCTCCTTAAACTATTTATGAGAAACAAAGAAAAATGGATTAACTCTATAAAGGCAACTATTTCTGAATGGTCAAAAGTACATACTCGCGAAGCATTGCAAAACGAAATTGTGTACTTGAAAACACACAGAATAGTAAATGTTGCTGATACACCACTTTCTATTATGATATTCAAACTCTTTTGTTTCCAAAGAACTGCAATCTAAACAGAATATGTCACATTATGTTATACATTATTAACATTGTCAAATATCTTTCAGGTACTTACTAGGGGTACGGTTATAGTTGCAAGCAATGCGTAATATAAGAAGTGGCTCAGTCGTCTTCTAAAATTCGTTTGATAAGGCCATAGTCCTAAAAGTTGCATTAATATTTTACAACTTTTATAATACCGACTATCAAAGATGTCCATATTTTCTGTAAGTAAAAATAATCTTTCTCCAATTTTTCTAATATATATTTTGGTACTTCGGAAATGTTCAAACAAAATCAGATTATTACTACTTATTCTTTTTATTGCAAAATTCTTTATTTGAACAGTCAAAAACAGAATTACCTTAAGATTACACTAATTCCATTTTTAATTTATTTTATTTTTATTTCATAATATTCCAACATGCATACAATGCAGTACCAAGAATAAATATATTTTTGTTGTCTTATTTTAAATTAAACTAACAATTAACATATATTATTTGAAATTTTAACAATATGTTTATGTACATAAGGAGTGGTTTCCAGCAACGAAAATCGATCGCATAATTTATATACAAAAGTGAAATTAGTTTTAAAAAACTTGTATTTCAAACCCTAAATACACATACGTATAATAGTTTCTCAATTATTTTCAAACACAAAATCTTAGCTCGGCGTTCTAAAAGTACCAAAATAGTTTTTCATACCAGATTACATCACAGGTTAAGCCACAGATAATAGAACAGTAAAATATGACATCGAAGTCTTCATAAGCTGAAACATTTGAAATCAGATGTAAGAAAAAAGATCAATATTATGAATAAATTGATAATAGTTATTAGGTATCTTACAGCTCCAAATGTCTCCATTGATAACACTGATATTTTGCCAGCAGTTAGTTGCGAATGATATAGAGATCTACTCAATACTATTTTTGTTAACTTCCGTGCTCGTATAGAGGAGAGATACCACTCACTGTAATACCTTTTTTAATAGAAATAAAATAAATTAGTATATTTTTTATTGAACCTGGCGGTTGGAATTACAAGAATAAAAAGAATATAAAGGGTGAATACTATATGGAGAGTAAACTTTACATATATGTATATATACTTACGCAGAATAAAATACTTTATCGCTACTATCAATAATCATTTGACCAACCCAGTTAAGGTACAATAAATGAATAACTAAGCCAATTGTGAAAGATCCAAATCGACAGATATTGAAAGTTTGCTCATAAATACACATCATCTAAAATTTATTTCTTATTATCAGTTTGCATGTATTAATTTTAATTACTTACCAGAAATTCTTAACATATTTACATAAAACATTAGAGTAGCAAGTCCAATTACAACCATAAATTGCACTAACATAAAGCATATGCTGTATGAATTTTCCAATAACTCAACGCATCTAAAAATCAAAGCATACCATTTATTTATTGCACCAAAGTAATAAAAGCATCCAAAAATAAATACAGTCTCTTTAAACCTTATAGTATCACGGTGCATACGTATGGCTTTTATCATGTCGCGATAAACAATAGCGTCAGATCTAATTTCTAAGTTTAAATCAGTATTTTTAGCTGTCTGTCCCATTGTTTCTAATCTATTACTACAATACATGACAAAAATTTTACAATGAAGAATATTTATCTTCTATTTCTTTATCTACAAACACTATTTGCAACTAACCATGTAATGTTGAATAGACCACAGCTATGTTTGACAGTAGCTACGTAAATCGTATCAGCACCAGCAAAAAGGCTTGTAGTGCCGAAATAGACAAAGAAGACATGTAAGCATGATTCATAATGATAGTCGTCTTGTTTGAAGAATATGTAATCTGCATAAAATGGATAAACCCGAGAGTGAAGAGTACCGTTTTCCAATGGAAGAATTATGTCCATTAAGGGTGGTATGAAAGGTAAGACATTGTATACTATCCAAGCAGCAAATATATAACCTACATAGGTTATAACAGGTGTATAGACATAGAGTAGAAATCATCTATATATTTCATTTCATTTATTTACGCGATATATTTCTATTAAGCAAATTAAGTACCTCTAAAATAAAAAAAATATTGATCTTTATTTATTTGTTTTAATTGAAAAATTCTCATATAATATCTCCCAATCTGTTTTGAAGCACTAATTTTTTAAAATTTTTTTTTAATACAGATAAGAAACTAATAATAAATTTTATTTGTTATTTTCGTGGGATTGAAAATATGTTATTTAAATCGGTTAAAACTTTACGTTAAAAACTCTTTCTTTGAATACCATAATTTTTAAATAAATAAATAAACTGAAAAAATCTTAATTAATGTAAACTATACTCTCTTATAGAATAAAAAATTGTACGGCACTGCACAAATTTTTCACATGAAAAAAATGTCCATTTTTAGAATTAAAAGATGCTTTAGAGTCTTTTAGAGGATATTGCAAAAAATGAATAATATTATAAAAGAATAAAAACCTGTATAAAATAAAACCAAAAATCGTGCTTCTTCGCCAGATTTAGATAGGATTTCAATTTCACTTTTTACTGTTGTTCTTCTCCAATCATTTGCTATTTGTGAAAGAAGTAATTCCAACTATGTATAAGAAAGATAATTAGGTTATTTTTTTAAAATTATTATAAAGAATTTGATGTTACAGTACCTCTGATTTAGCAAAATATGTAACTGTATATTTCAAAATGCAAGCTATGGTGAATAGTATTGATAGCGAATTCTCTACTAAAATATTAAAATTACTTCCTTTTTGATACACAAGAAGTATGATCTGTAAGCGAAATAAAGTTTATATGTGAAATTACATGACATTTAGATGCAAAATTACACTTTTTATGAACGCAGTATGTAATCAGAATGCGAATAAAAGTGTTACGTTAAATGCGAAGTTGCTCACGTTAGTTCATTTATAAATAGATATTTTCATTTTGGGATCAGATTTAATTATTACTAAATTTATGTAATACATTCAAAACGTAGTATACCTGCGGTATAACAACTGTAGCGTTTATAAAAATGAAAGTAGCAAAACCCGTTCGTCTTTTAAAATTACTCTGAAAAGGCCATAAACCTAAAAATTGTAAAAACCATTTACTAACATTGTAATATGGACCATCAAAAATATCCATTTTCTTTGTTATTTTTTCTGAAACATAAAATTTTATTGATGAAGGTTATAATTTGATAGAATTTTTCTCATTTTATCATACTTACCTCCTGTATGTCACAGGAGAACGGGGAAATGAAGTGATATCTAAAGGTTTAGGTTTTAAGGACATAAATGGTAAATAAAAAATCATATATAATTATGTTTCAGGACAATCTAAAAAAATCGTGGCTAATACGCAATTACTTATCGTTGCTTGTTTACACATATTTATTAGTTGTAAATAACATGTTGGAATATTTAGAAATATATAATAATTTTATAATTTGTTTTGTTTTTAGTGGTTTGTCAAATATCTTTCTTAAATTTAATTGTCGCTGTTTTTATATTTCTCCGTTCTCCCATATACATTTCATTACGCAAATATTATTCTTTACGCAGAGAAACAAAATTTCAATCATATAACTATACCACGTATTAATGAATTGAAAGAAAAATCACAGTTTAATTTTATAGTACAAGTATCGTATGTTTTTATTATTTAGTGATCATTTGTAACGTTTTTTTATTTTACATACGTTTTATGTTTTAGAATAGAACGAACAATTTTGAAATCATTTATAAATTAATTTGTTGCTTACCTATATTAATATTATTGTAGTATTTTTTTCTAAAACCTCAAACTTTTATAAACAATATAAGCAATATGTAATCGAATTATTTTTCTAAAACGAAAACATCATACTCCATTAAGCAAATACCAGTTACTGGCAATGAGCACTTCTCTGAATTTTTGAAAGTTGTCTAATCGTTTATGCAAACCTAGCAGAAAACTATCACATTAAAATAATTGTTCGTATTTTTATTATGCAAATTGCCTGTAAAACAGTGGAGACAGATCTTCTAAAGAAACCGATGATCGCTTACATAATTAGAATAATTACTTCATTGTAGTGCTTGTGAAAAAGAAAAAAATAAAGCGATTATGGTGTTCTATTCTTGTATTTAAGTATTGGAGACATAAGAACGTGAAGGGAGAACCAATTATTTTTTCTCTAGTATGTCTGCGATAATTATTTTCCGTATCTAAGTTCATTTACGTAACATTTAGAAGATCTGAACATATTTTTATAAAAAGTTTTGATTGACGTTTAATCGTTATGAACAATTATTATGGTTTAGATCCAGAAATAAAACTGTGCGTAGATTATTTTTTGCTTATAAGATAATTATTACTTGAATACTCCATATACGAACTAACACAGTATTTTCTCAGTACTTGGCCAGCAGCATTTAGGACGGGGTAGTCTTGATAAAATCATTTTAGTTATAAAAGATTAAATAATTTTTATATATTTAGTTGCATAAATTAATCAGTACAAAATATATGGTAAACAAGAACTCATTTATATTTGTTTTTATCTGTTCGAATTAGTAGTATTACTTGTTTTGTAAGTAATACTAACTTAAAAAAACGTAATTTATAAATCTTTCATAAAAAATAACAAGTTGTATCTTTAGCTTGCGTTAATATTCACAAATTGTAAAAACTATTAACAAAATTTGGATAAGGTCTAGTTATAAAACCATATTCTAATGGAAAGTTTCTTTGCATAAAAAAAATGTATGGTATTTCTTCAGGTCATAATGGCTAATAATAAGTGGTGTGGGTAATAATTTAACATATGTTATATAATTCATTATTTTGTTAAATAATAATCAACCCAGATAGTACAGAAAATTTCTGTGTAATATAAATTTCTTAGAAAAATACATATTTCTTATAATTATTAATAAAAGATAAAAAAATGAGCGTAATAAAGTAATAATTCTTTTTAGTAACTTATTAGTTAAGAAACTTTATGAAAGATTCTTACTTGTTTTTAAATGATTAATAATGTCTGATTTAATTCATTACAGATTTATTACATTTACGGCTTGTCTTAGAAAGGTGTGAAATACCCACTTCTATCAACGGTTGAACATCAATAATTTATTATAACTCAATTATCATTACAGTTAACGACTCATGTAATACCTCTTGTTCTGTATAATGTAATTCTGTAAAGTTTTAGGTAAAAATTTTAACGACACATTTGTCAACGCGACAATCTATTAATATTAAAATATATCATCGGTGAATTGAAATACTTCATCCAAACTTTAACTAACCAAAAATTATGTGGGAGTGAAAGCGTAAAGATCATTGAAAAATTAATTAAAGGTCCAAGAGATCAAAACTTTAGCACGGCCCCGATTTTGCACAATAACTTCTTTAGCACCCCACAGCCCTTCGAAGTGCAGTACCACAAGAGGATTAACATTCCAAGAGAAACAATCTTGACTAATCAATTGTTGAATAAACCTCGAAAGTTTGCGCCGCAATCACTGCATTCTTTTGAGTATTAGTCATTACTTTGGTCTTTCATGCCAGTAAACAGACTATAATTTGACAGGTAAAAGATAATATCAATTAGAAATACTGTCCATTGCAGGCAATGATATAAGAGAAACTCGACGTAAATTAAAGAAATTCCTCGTTCTCAACTAATTATTATATAAAACATAAAGCTGAAAGGCGTTGATCGTATGCGATAGGTTATCGTCAGCTAAGTAATGATTTTCGTAAGTTGGTAATTGAAGAGATACTTTCTGTAAATTTTGCTTGTAAGCTACGTCTCGCTGTCAATTCATTAGGTACTGATCTAAAATAGGTAGAATGCTCTTAACATTGACAAAAATACAATAGAATAACACGATGTGTTTGTTACCAACATTACAGTTTTAGAAATTCATTTATGTAGTTATCAATTTATGGAGTAAAATCTTTATACCTTCGAAAAAATTACTATCAACCAATAGATTAAAAATTATGCAACTGTCCAGTGTAGTTAGCCAAACCAATAATATATATGTATAATTACCAATAGTATATTGTGTAACAAGGGGATAAAATAAGCTATTTCAACAGAGGCTGAAGAATACGAGTCAGAGACGATGCACGTGTTGAAACACCAATTACTTAAATATTCTGAATCTGGGTTACAGCTGTGATACATAATAACCACAATCAATCATTTCTTCCTGGATGAAACACACACCAGAAATAATGCGATGGCACATTGTTATAAATACATATGCACATGAAATGTTAATAAATGCATGCCGATAGAAGTTTTCCAGAAAAATTATAACGAGATCCAGGACAATCGAGGGATAGCGCATTAGAGCGGTGTTTGGCGCAGGCGGCAAAGTGTTTGCCTCCCAAAACAAACATTGCTCAGGGTTTGCGTTCGATTCTCCGACATGCCGAAATTTTCGGAAGAATTTTTTCAAAATTCTGTCCGGATTTTTCGGTGGCGGAGGGCGAACCTGTAGCCCGGGGTTGGTGATATAAAGCTCCCGTATGCACCTGAACTGTGGGTCGGACCGATTAAGTATGATGATTGCGAAAGGCCAATTCAAGTCTCGCTCGAGAGCTTCACAGAACCTATAGAGGTAGTAGAGGTTTACAGTGGCTCGGTCAGTAAAACTGGGACTAATTACTGTCAAGCCGGGTTTGAGTCCCAGATCTTCATCGATTTATACAAGCACCACAATGGAATACACAGGTGCTTTGTTCATCAACACACTGCTGACCTCCGTCGCTGTTTAGCACCATATGGGAGCAAAAATAGGGCGACGTTAAACCAGATAAAAAAAGAGGGATAGCACTCTTGGCTAAAACTTTTTTATTCGTAATTCGTCCTCCCAGAGGAAACTTTGAGATAGTAAAACAATCAACATAACGTAACGGAAATGTGTACAAGACATTTGGAACCTAATTTATTAAGTTGTGGAACACCATTATATCGATGTGTGTTCATGTGGGAAAAGGGATCTGTACAGAACGAATCGTTGAAATCTATTGTACAGAATTTGATAAAATAGATTTTTCTTTTTGTTTTTGATTACTTATTCCCGAAAAATATTACTTGTTTTTAATTTGACTTTCTTTGTTTCACAGTGATTTTTCAGCTTTTGATTTTTCATTAGTACATTTTTTATAGTTTAAAGATCATATATTGCTAGTATAAAATGCATCAAAATAAAATTCTCTATAATTTACATACACGCACGTATAGAATAGAATCCTTATTCTATTTTTAATATAATTTAGTATTTATTTTATAATATTCCAACATGCATACAATTCAGTGTCAACAATAAGTATACTGTATTTGTATTTTCCATGTTAAATTAATTATTGATATAATCATTGAAATTCAACAATATGTTTACATATATACGGACTGGTTTTTTACTGCAAAAATTGTCTACATAATTTATATGCAAGAATGATACTTGTTATAAAATCTGATATTTAAAACTGCAAATGGATATACGTATCATGGTTTCTCATTTTGAACCATAAAATCTTAGGTCGGCGTTCTAAAATTATCAAAATGGCTTTTCATACAAAATTGAATCGCTGGTTGTCCAATACGTACTTTGGGTTCAAATATAACTAAATAATTACTACTTATCCTTTTAATTGCAAAATTCTTTGTTTACACCGTCCAAAACAGAATTATCTTAAGATCATACTTATTCCTTATTCCATATTTAATGTATTTTAATATTTATTTCATAATATTCCAACATGCAAACAATGCAGTACCAAGAATTAATATATTCTTATTGTCTTATTTTATGTTAAACTAATAATTAAAATATTGTTTCATCAGCGATTTCCCGAAACAAAAATTGATCGCATACTTTATATTTTTCGCTTATTTTGAACCGCAAATTCTTAGATCCACATTCTAAAAGTATCAAATTTATTTTTCATAACAGATTTCGTCACTGGTTAAGCCACAGATAGTAGAACAGTAAAGTATGTCTTCGAAGTCTTCATACGATTGAACATTTGTAATCAGATTTAAGAAAAAAATTCAATATTTTTAGTAAATGATGATAGTTATTAGCTGCTCGGATAGTGGAGAGATACCAATCACTGTAATATCTTATTTAATACAAATAAAATCAATTAGTATATTTTTATAAAGAGTGGATTTGGATAATACAGGAAGAATGATGATGAAGAAAAAACTTAATACATGTATATGACTGATTCTCTGTCAAATCGAGCGGTCAAAAATACATTTTTCTTGAAACTTTGTGAGAATGTTCTATTTTGTGTACCAGATGCTGGTGAATTTTTTCAGATTTTATAGGATTAAAGTTTTCGAACTTTACAATATCGAAGTTGACAATTTTAGCATTTTTTGTATTGTTTTTTATAATAGTTTGTAAGTAATTTAATGTTACAGTACCTCCGATTTAGCAAAATATGTAACTGTATATTTCAAAAGATGACCTATAGTAAATAGTGTTGATAGAGAACTTTCTACTAAAACATTAAAATTACTTCCTTTCTGATATACCAGAAGTCTAATGTGTAAGCTAAATAAAATTTAAATGTGAAATTATTATTTTTATTTTGGCATAAAATTTAATTAAAGCTAAATTTTAATATAAATGTGTAATGCGTTCAAGACGTAATATACCTGTGGTAATACCACTGTAGCATTTACAAAGATGATAATGGTGAAACCAATTCGTCTTTTGAAAGTACTCTCAGAAGGCCATAAACCTGAAAATGGTAAAAACCATTTACTACACTGTAATATGGACCATCAAAAATATCCATTTTCATTTTTATTTTCCTAAAACATAAAATTTCACAAATAAATATTATAATTTAATGTAGTCCTTCTTTATGTGGTAGTCACACTTACCTTGTATTCTAATATTCTATAAAAAGGGGGGAACGGGGAAATGAAGTGAAAGGTATGGGATTTAAAGGACATAAATACTAAATAAAAATCATACAAGATTATGGTAACCTGAAAAAGTTTTGTTTATAATACGCAATTAATTATCATTGTTTATTACGTACATATTACTTGTACAAAACATGTTGGAATATTAAGAAATATATACAGTTTGAATATTTGTTTTGCTGTTTATAGTTTACTAAATATCTTACTAATGCTTTATTTTTCGCTGTATTTTGATTTCTCCGTTCTCCCGCACATTGAAGAAAATAAAATTATTCATTTTATTTACCCAAATATTATTTAATACAAAAAACAGATTTCAATCACTGAACTAGAGTTTTACATTAAAGTAAGCATCTTATATATCTTTTATTATATAATACTAATTTTTATCGTTTTTGTATTTTGTATAATTTATGTTTTAGATTACAACGAAGAATTTTAAAATCATTTATAAATTAGATTATTTCTTACCTATTTTGGTATTTTATAATTTTTTTCTTAACCGATATTAGCAGCAAGTGTATAACTTTTCTAAGAAAAAAACATCATACTCCATTAAACAAATAAGCATAACTGACAATGATTTTACTAAATGTCTAAAATTTCACTAATCATTTATGCAAAACTGGTATAGATTGTCATATAAAAATAATTGTTCGCGTTTTTAATATGCAAATTGCCTGTAAAAACAGTGAAAACAGATGTTATAAAGAAAGCGATGATCGCTTATATAATGAAAATAATTACTTCATTGCATATTGAATAAGGGAGAAAATAAAGCCATGATTCTATTCTTTTTCTATATTTCAATATCGCAAAAATATGAGGGGAGAGCCAATTATATTTTCTTTAGTATGCTTTAGAAAATTATCTTTTTTTATTGGAGTAAATTTACGCAATATTTACAAAACCCGTGCAGATTTATATGGACAAATTTTTATAACAGTGTAATTGTTATATACAATTCTTATAAATTTGATCTAGATATTATAATAATGTAGATATAGTATTTGTTGTTTTTAAGATAATCCTTTTTAATATTCTATGCCTAGCCGGTTGCAATATCTTTTGAAAAAGTATTTCAAACGATTTCGTTTTAAAAATTATTCTGAGCTGTAAATATTTAATTATACTTATACAAATATTTAGCTGCACAAATTAATAAGTATAAAATTACTTAACCATTGCTAAACCAAAACACTTTTATTTGTATGGAGTCGCTTAATAGTTGGTTTTATTTGGTGGTCAAGTTACATTAGTACAGTAAAACTACAAGTTACTTCAGAAAAAATACTTACCTATAAAAAACTTGATAATTTATTTCCTTTTTAATAACGACAGATAACAAAGTATGCCTTTAACTTGCGTTACACTTTTAAAAAATCGCAGACTATTAATAAAATCTTAGCGAGATCTATTTGTATAACCATACCATGATAGAAAGTTTATCTGTACTGAGAAATTCTATGGTATTTCTTCGAGTTATCATGTCTATAAGTGATGTAAGTAATAATTTAATATCTAAATAATTATTTGTAATATTCCATGCAAATTATACAGAAAATTTCTGAGTAATATAAATCTCTGCAAGAAAAAAACGTATATTTTTGTAATTACTAAAAAAATAAAAGGCAAAGCATAATGCCGTAACATAACATTACTAGAATCAAAGAATCATTAGTTTTTAATAACATATTAGACAAATAACTCTATTAAATAAGAAAAAATAATTGACGTAAGGAAATATAAAAGTCACTATTATTACGGTGAATTACGTAAAAGTAGTATTATAGTATATTTAATTTAGGTCTGAAAAAAATTCAGTTGTTTCAAGAATATTCTAAACCCTTGTGAAAAGTTTTTATTTCCGTAGAAGATTCTTACTTATTCAAAATTATTAATGTGTAATAATTTTATCATTACAGTAAATATATATAATATTTTGTACCCGTATATCATAAAATAAAATTTGAACAAATTTGACAAAGCTAGACCTGCTAAATGTACGTAAATTCGATTAATTTTACGTAAGATTCCGTATAGCAACTATGCCACTCATTATTTCGGGCGAGATCCTCTGCACATGTTCAGGTACCACGACACTGCTAGAAGATAGCCATTGCAAAGTTAAGGTATGAATTTCTAATTCTTCTTCTTTGAATATACACTTTCCGCCTACATTATTAGATTGATATATTTCAAGCCGAAATGAATCACTACTCTTTTGTATAATGGTATTTGGCTCAGTCAACAGCAAGTAATTTATTTCATGGATTCTTTAGAGTAATCATTAAGGCCGCTTGACGTAACTAATTCATTAAAAAACAAATTTTCAAACATACCCTTATTATTTGTGATTATCTAACCGATGGTAATACAAATTTTAACTTTTTATAAAACTAGCTAGATTCAACACGCTTCGCGTGTATTGGTTTTCATTATTTTATTTATTTATTTTTTTTTTTTTAAGTTATGAGCACACGATCAATTTAGTTTCAATTTAAAAGTTTCTGTCAATCAGTTTAAATTAAATGATAATAACAAATTTGATAAACATGATAATGAAATTTTTTTATACTATTTTAATTATTCAGTTTCAAATATTTATAAATTCGAGAATTCAATCTTGAAAATTCAAACACATCAGATAATCGCTCCTATTTTGTATAGACCAATCTAATGAGTCTAGAACAACCAATCAAAACAATCTTATTGTGATGACAGATTTCATCCATCACTTTTTAAAGAGCAGATATATTCAATAAAAGGGTAATCTTTCAGAAATTTATTTTACACAAACCCATCATAAATGCAATATTACTTTTATTAGATAGATAATTTTCCAAAACAATTTTGACTACATTATATCGTTTTAACCATCAAACTTCTACACTTTTCAATGCGCCACTAGCCTCAGCTTCTGTTATTTGTAGTTGTGAATCGTTATTAGAGTTATGCTCAGCATGTATAATATTCTATGTCCTTTCTTGTGTTTTCAATATCACTTGGGAGTGTACTAAACTATATAAATATAAATCTTGTTTTTTTTCAAGTGTCCAAACTGTCACGAAGTCTTAAATATATTCAACTGGATTTTGACAAAAACTTTGTTAACATATTTTTTTAGTATGCTTTTGTTGAACTATTTAAAACTTTTAATTGGATACAGGGTGTTTCCTGTTACTTGCATTTTATCAAGGAGCGCGGGAGCGCTCCAAAGGCAAGTATAGACGAAACCTATAAGAAGTGACCTGTGTTTTTTATTCTTTTAAATAGGTGTGTCAGTTTTTCAATGCGTTATTTCTACTTCAGTTATTAGTAATTAAAGCCAATTTTGTTTTCATCTCGAGCGATTCAGCGGTTTCAAATTCTTTTACTGGCCACTGGATTTCATCCATCTGCTTTGAGCCATGTCGAACCTTCAATCTACACACTATTTTGAATGAATTCTTTTGGTATTTAATCCTATTAGTATAAAATCTGCTGAATTCCGTGATATAAAGTATATATATGTCGCTATTTGCATCGATCTGTGATATTTCTAATCTAAGATTTCCTGTTCATTACAAATGTTTTTAATAAATAAAAATTTTCATTTATTCGCTACAGTGTAAATGTGAACTCTGACCCTAAATAAATTTTGGAGCAAAGTAAGTTGACAATTGTCTCACCTTTTTGATTTTGTGATTTTGCGTCAATACAGGCACCGTACACATAGAAAAGAAAATCGACGGTTAATGAACGGACATTTTGATATGAACAAATGAAATAATCATGTATAGTTAGAAATGTTCATCTATAGTTAGACAAATTCGTTGACAGTTAAGTTTATATGTACTCAAACGATTCGTGACTTAACTGTTAACGAATTTTTCTAATTATAAATGAACATTCATTCGTCGATATCTAAAGTCCAGTCGTTAACAATAAAGATTTTCTTTTCTCTGTATAGGCTAGAGTTACTGTACCCTATCTTTTAACACAGGGCACGATAACCGAGACACAGTAATAAAAGCCGTGTTCTTATAGGATGAGTTAATCCCCATGAAAATGTGGCTTAAGAGGATATATTAATCACACAGTTTTTTTACGGTTCCAGGATCTACTAAACAATTGCGAAATCTGCGACAGAATTATCCCTTTTGTAGGTCAATGTTTGTCTAAGCATTCACTGTGTAAGTCAAAATATCTTCTCCAGGGTTCCACTAATCCCTAGTGATTGCCCAATGTTTTTACTGTTTTCGAATAATCAATAAATAGTCGAATATTCGCTGCCTAAATTGACAAATATTTCAATAATTCAAAATCATTAAAGCTCCAGTTCCGTAAATTGAAAATCTGTTTCATTTATCCAGTTTATTATTATGATGACGTTGGCTCTAATAACCTCGCTGTCCAGTATGTGAGTGTTTAAGGTAGAAATAACACTACGATTTTCCAGCTAGTTCGGTTTTATCTCTTTACAAATTATGCATACGACGGCAAAACTGACGAGCATCATACAATACGCGTCACATGCGGTATTTTAAAGGGAAAACATATTAAAATTGGAATAATTAGCACTCACGAAAATACGAAGTAGAACAATAGATTTATTCAAATAAATAAATGCATAAGGGATGTCATACGCAGATCCACTCTATTCAGATACTTGGGGTGGCTGGCTATCTCCTCATACCAGCTTCTGGTGAATCACTCGCTCAAGTCAGACCACGTGGGCGTGCCAGAGTGGACACAAACACTCTCACTGATCTTGCACACACAACGCAATATCGCATGCAAACCCAATCACTAAAAACTCGTACTAACTAATTCTTCATAAATGAGGGGCGCGGGTGCTATCCACAACAAGATTAATGAATTTGCGGAGCACTAATTGCTCCTCTTTCTCTCACTGGGCAGGCTAAACGATCCTACGGCGTCATTTAAACCTGTAACAGATGTAAATAAATAAGATGGGGAGAGAGGACAATGACAGAATTATAATTTTTCGTCAAAGTTTACATTCTCCAAATGATATTGTGATGGTAAAAGCTGTTGCTTAAATGTATGTAATTTAATCTATACTTACATATATCTAAAAAAATTTTATTTACATACCTTTCAAGAAATTCAACAATTATGAATTCTAACGAATAAATAATTTATATTAATTTAGTGAGGCAACCACCGTGAAATATGACATTGCAGT
>JAYJLV010068307.1:0-16128 GCA_036873485.1 Torymus texanus
TTTTTTTTTTTTTTTTTTTTTTTTTTTTTTTTTTTTTTTTTTTTTTTTTTTTTTTTTTTTTTTTTTTTTTTTTTTGAGGTCGCACGACGCGAGTTCTGCACGATTTTTATTTATCACGGGGACAAGGAATTATTAGAATTACTCGCATGACAGTTTCTAGGATAATTATGAGCTTAAAAGTGGAGCCAAATCTGGCTGTGATCTGAAATGTGACCATGTAAATTTTGGTTTAGTACGTAGGAGAATTTATGAGAAATAAATGAGCACGATAATAAACTAATATCAGAAAATATTGCGACAATGTGCGACATATTTCTTCACGTGTAATACATAGATAATGCGATAACTATCGGTAAATTGAATTGCAGCTTAACGCTAGTTTAATACGGAAAAAAGATCTTACACCCGTTCACAGGAAATATTAGATATTTAGATGAATGATTTGCAAATGCGGTTTAACTCAATTATATTGATGGATCTCTGACAATCCACGAACGCATTGCATGAAATTTGATTACGATGTATAGTGTATATGATTAATATGACCGTCGAAAACTTTAATATTAAACATTATAGTTAATTGCTTTTCACAAACGTTCAAATATATATTTTAAGTATACATGACTATATTTATACAATAAAAATATTGTTAAATTAACTGAATTATTTTATGATTTTTATTACAGTTTTGAATTTTTAATCTTGAGTAGTAGCAACTTTTACAGAAATATAATATTCATAAATTATTTTTTTCACTTGTACATACCTCGTATGAGAGAAAAGGATGCATACATTTAAATCTTTTTTATAACAATATTAAAATTGCGATTAATATAATGCCTCTTCTATATGTCTACCAGAATTATATATGCAAAATATATATAAAAGAATGTAATTTTTCTATTGATCGAGGTACTGATGTATACAAGTACCCACATTTTTACTTCGAAAACACTTCATGCACATAAAATCTAAAATAACGTTACATAGTGGACATTTTGTAATTCTTTTTCCAAATTTTTTCTTAGTTTTGCGGTCGCATTTATGACAGACATATCGATCCAGTTTTTCGCTTTCTGTAAAAATTAATAGACATATAAAAATCATTGAAATAAAAACGTAGACATTATTAATATTAAACTTACGACACTTGGAGGCTTTTGAATAGGCGGTGTAGATGTGTTCAAAAACAGAATTTCCCAACATAAATAAATTTCTATCCCCTGTAATGAAAAATTAGTGTTGAAATGATAATGACAAGGAAATAAAAAATATTTGACATACAAATTTTGAATTAAAGATAAACTAATGAACTGTTAAAATAAACACGGAAATTAGTAATTAGTAATTAAAAATATCAAAAATATACATTACCAAATTTTCCACCAAAGTTCGGTATTTCCTTCTCAACTTTGGGTTTTACATCTTTCTCGAGTTTTTTTGGTAAACCTAGAATAAACATAAATTTATTATATAATAATTTAAAATCATTTTCGATTTAAACACCTACGTGTATCATTCTCGTCCCAGTCGATATTAATTTCTTCTTTTATAATGGCATTCTGAATTATTGATTTGATAGTTCCAGTTTCTGAAAAACAAATAACAAATTAATAAAACTGTTTCAAATTATACCAGAAAACAGAATATTTATACTAATAAAGCAATGAAAAAATTGAAAGTTTAGTATTTTACTTCTCATGTAATTTATTAATAAATATTTTCTTAATATTAAATATAATATATAAATAAGTAATACAATACAGTAATTAAGATTATCTAGAATCTTTTACAACTCTTTTCCTCAAAACACTTTTTGAACAGCCAAAGAACTTATTTTGCAAGTGACTGAAAAAAAAGAACTTATGATCAGTATTGAATTTTTCATTTTCTTCTTTACCTATAACAGAACATATACTGCAATATATGAAAAGCGTTCTATACTTTACAGCCTAGGTTACGCATTCGTAAATTTAAAACATTGAAGTTTAGTATCCGATATTGAGCATGAATTTCATGGAATATTCAATGAAAAAGTATAGAAAAAATCGTAAAAATATGAAATACAAGAGTTCATCTCAACTTACTCTGGGTAAATAAGGCAATAAATTGCACTAAGGATATAGGCTATAAACCCTTTAAAGCTTTGAAATCAAAACTACTTTTTACTGCCTAACTTTTGCGCGCCTTATTTCCCTGCATATAAAATTTAGAAATCCTCGACACTTTATTGCAATCTCCAAGTACAATAAACATAAAAGTTAACTTATAAATTAATATTTTCTATCAAAATTATTTATCATAAGTTGAGACGTCGTCGTTATATTATCAAATGGAAATGATTTTGAATAAATGAAGGTACTTATAAATTATAATAATTAAACAAAATAACAATATGAATGTTACGAACGCTTATTATACAAAAAGAAAATACAAAATTTAATGTAACGACAAAAAATAGAAAAATTTATGAAAAAAAAGAAAAAAAAAAAAGAAAGAAACAGCTGGAAAACTACGAGATTTCCAGAAAAAACGGTTGTTTATAAACAACTGACATTTTCGAAAAATAAAACATTGTTTTAACATAATATTTTCGCAATCAAATTATCACTTGGGAACAAAACAAATCTAATTCTCTTAATATCATCAGTCACCGAGAAATACAGTAAAACAAAATTATTTCGTACAAAAAAATACATTATCAGCCTTATAAAATGTTACAAGACCAGACGTCCAACGACTATATTATTACAAAACTCCGACTTTTTACAATTCACCCCAGGGCAAAATGACAACTTTGTCTTTGCATTTCCAGCTGGTCAAAATTAAGCAACTGCCAATAATAACTGACGCTGGCATACATTCTAAATGGTTGCCGGCACGCATACATGCTTTCTGAAATATCTTCTCGTGTACGCCTTGCCACACTTGTCGCACTTGTACCTCTTCACTTCTTCCTCTTCCTCTTCCTTGACTTCTTTAATCACACCGGTGCAGCGGCCAAAGCGCACATGTTTGTAGGCCGAGCGCAAGGATTTGTAACGCCGGGAACAGCAAAGACAGCGCACCTCCAGGGCGCCCTGACATTTGGCGCAAAAGCGGCGAAGTTCGGGTGACTGGGCCGCCGGTGGGACCACTGTCTCTGCGTCGCAGGTGACACAGTAGAGTCGCGCCAAGCCATCCCAGCCTGAAAATAAACGGAGAGTTAAACAAAAGTAGATAGATAGGTAGGTATTGATATAGATATAGATATAGATAGAAACTAGATAAGTTTACTGAATTTATCGGATTTCTTGTGAGACTGGGTGGATGTGACCTGGCCGTCTAGATCGCCGAGTGGTACAGATACACCGAGAGCATTGTCCAGAAGGTCCAGAAGTACGTCGTCTAAAATTACGTTAAGGTCGCTTTAGATTTAGATCTTTAGTGTTTTGTAAGTTTACTACAAAGCTGGGTGATTTGGGTTACAATGAGAAATACCGAAGCTATCTAATGGCAGGCTCACATCATTGAACATCCGCAAGTCTATAGGTTCCATCAAATTATCCGCTGTCTGCGCCCAAAATTCTTCAGTGGCGAATAAGTACTTTAATTGCTCGCTTCCTGGCAAATCTGTAATTCATGATACCTAAAATTGTAAACGGATGTTTTTTAATTTCTAAATAGAACGTAAGAAAACTCACGTTTGTACTTTGATAGTTCTTCGATTGTACTATTATTGCGATTCTGTTTGACGCATAGTGGACCTTGCATGTTAACCACGTTATTTTCTGGAACATAAAAAAAAAATTGACGAGTTATTTTTGTATACATTGAAAATTATTTCTCGGATGTTATATGGTGACATAAATTAAGTGGACAGTTTCACAATTCATATACACACCTTATAATAAGTTCACTATAGTTGTCGTTAATAATACAATACACGAAACATTAATTGAAATAATAAGTTATTTATTTTTTGAAAAATTATTCAGTACATATGTTTAAAAAAAAAACGACATTATACAAATTTATTTATAGGATACCATTTAAAATTTGTAATTAATCATTTTGTTTATTCTTTAATATAAGAAAATTAATTATAACTGCAAATTTCACGTGCATGTTTCGCAAAAAAAAAAAAAGTGCTGATTGTACAATTTTTGATGTTGATATTTTTATAATTAACACCTGGTAAAAAAAAACTAAAAAATTTCCCATATAAATTTTCTAAACTCATTTAGTGATTACAATATAATTGTCCTAATATTAACTTAAATTAATAAGTTGTTATAATTTTATTTTTTTATATTAGTTATAAAGAACATCAATTTTGAAAAAGATCTATTGTACATGGTCTTTTACGATTTTGATGTCTATTAAAGTGTCCTAGATTTGATGTTGTGTATTTGCAAATAGCACATACATATCCTTGTTTTTTTTTACAAGGTTTTTGACGATGTAAGCTGAATTTTTTGTAAAGTTTGAATGTTGTCTTGCATACTTCACACTGATACTGTAAAACTTGATTACAGTTCATGCATTTATCGTAACATTTTATTTCATTTGTAACCAATGATCGGCGGCATTGTACACAATAAGACCTTCCTAACATGGCTTTTATTTCTGAAAAATAATAATTTAAATTTGTAGCATACTATTATATACTACATTATAAACTGTAATTTTTTATTTTAAAATAAAAGCATTTTTCTATGTTTGTGTAAACATGTAAAAAGATTACCTAGATTTTTTTTTTTAATATGAATATACTTCTCGTCATTATTATCATCATCTGAAATTTAAATTTAGTATTCAGGTTTGAATATACCTGTCAAATTCTTAAAAATTATATAATAATTTATACCTGAAGAATTTGGAAATTCTAAAGATTTTGATTTTTGTCTTGGCTTGACATCTTCTTCTTCCTCATCCAGTTCTTCCTTTATTTCTTCTTTTATTTCTTCTTGATCTTCATCCAAATCAGCTAAATCTTTTACTTCTCTTTTGTTACTTTGACATTGATCTTTTGAATATATTATTTCTTCTTTGTATTCATCTAAATCGTCTAACTTTTCAAAGTCTCTTTTGTGATCTTCATCTAGATCTTCTAAATCTACAGATTATACAAAAGTAAAAAATTATCTATGTTATAAATAAAATCTCAGTATAAGATTAATTTTTAAATAATTTTCTAAAAACAAGGAAATTGTTACGAACCTGAATCTATTGAAGTTGAGTGGTCAATATCCAAATAACTCATGCTTGAATACCGCAATGGAAAATCTGTAATATTATAATAATTAGATGTTGGTTGTAAACTTAGAGAAAAGGAAAACAAATAAATCATAACAATACATGATGTCATAAAAAAACCAGTGCAGTATATGAAGTATGTAAGTACTTGATGACTGTTTTATTTAAACATGCATAAAAAGTATATAATTATACTTAATAAATAAAGAAGACAATAAAAAAATAGATATTTATTTAACGTGATTTTATTATATTAACATATTATATTGACATTTTGAAATTTAAATTAATACATATGATGATAATATATTACATAAAAATAATAAAACTAGAAATAATACTAGATTTTATCTCATGAATTACAAATAGTTGTTACAGATAATTAAAATAATTTGTTGCAACTCATACAAAAAATGAAAGATTTTGTTGTACATAAAATAAATTTAGAATATACTAGCTAAGCTATACAAAATCATACAATTTTTTTTCTAAAAATAAATGGGGATGATTGACTTGCATATGTTCAATTAGATAATACTTTCTATTTACTTTATAAGAACAGTGTTCACATTCAAAATTTGGGTTTTGTCCACATAGATTTTTTATATGTCGGTTTAAACTATGCAATTTTTTGTATCTTTTTCCACAATTTGGACATTTTACATAATTATCAGTACAAAATTCTTGATGCATTCTTTGCTTATGTATTCTAAGGCCATGACGAAATTTAGTTTTAAATGGACAGTACTTGCACTGAAACATAAACTCTGCCGCACAAGATCTTTCATGTACTATTGCACTTTTCTCACTCTTAAATTTGTTTTGACATATAGAACATTCATACAAACTTCTTGATACTAATAATATAAAGTGTTCATTTTCAATATGTTTAATAAGTTGTGATTTTCTTATAGTTTTATAACCACATTCGTAGCAATGAAAAATAGGTTGTTTGTAACATTCATATTTAATATGTGTTTGAATACTAACTAATCTTTTATATACACAAGTGCAATTGGTACACTGAAACAACAATGTTGTTTGACAATCTTGACAGTTCTTATCGGTATAATTTGTTGATGCTGCCTTGCATTTAGGACAATACATTAAGATTAAACTACTATAATCTGTAAACAATTAATAATTTTAATTTTTTAATACTCAACTTCAACAGATGGTATGATAATTTAATGATAAAGAACGTAATAAAAATACTTACTCCTTTGATCTTGTTTAATTAGATCTATCTTATACTGCTGTGAAGTACCTAAAAATATATGTATTAAGATCAGTTTGTTTTATTACAGATAAATAATTTTCATCTTTTATTATTTACCAGCTAAAAAATAAGTTGTGTTTTCTTTGTATATATTTCTTTTTGAATTTTCTAGTGAATTATATATATTAGTGTTTGAATATGCAAATTTATCTAAAACAAACCTTAGTACTTAGTCATTTCTCTAAATCAAATTATTGATACTAGTTTAAAGTACACTAACGTTTATTAATATTACCTGATTTTAATTCTGTAGTATTTTCTATTTTATTAACTACCAAAGGAGGATTTTGTTGCATATTTATGTTATCTGCAAATGAAAAAAAAAAAAAATATATATAACATAGTTTTTAGAGTCAATTTTATAAAATTTTATTTAAATCATTTCTTGAGTTGATAAACATAAACTAAATATTACTTTGTTTAGAAGAAAAATCTGTTTCTTCACAAACATGTTTTGAGCTAAAGTCAATGTCACTATTAGTAATTTTATTATAATCATCATATTTAACATTTTCTTTATTTAATACATCTGAAATAAAAAATGACAAATTATTTGTAAATGTGACTTGTTAACATTAATAAAAAATAAGTTGCCAATAATTAGTAAAGTGAAACAGGTTTTACAATCTAAACATTGTGCAAAACTTTCATACATGCAGTAGACATGCATATCATTAATTATTGGTAGCTTTTTTAAAATATGACTTTGCTTTATCAAAACATAGAATCAAACCAGTTGATGGTCGAACGAGAAGATATATATCTGGAGTTATTACAATTTTTTCAATGCTGGTAGACAACTCTTCTACATTCACCAGATTATTATCCAAATCTTTTGATAAACATGAAAAAGATATAAGTTTGTAATCAAATAATTAAAATCACCATATCGAAATACAAAAGTATAAAATATTACTATAATAATTTAATGAATGATTACGTACATATATTCAATTAAATGTAAAAATAAAAGTATAAGATGTATATATATTTCCATCTTATGACAAGTTACTCACCCATTTCGCAAGGTTTAGAATCATTTGGATATTCATCCATGATACAATATGTATAAATTCTGTAAATTTTAAACTATTCAATATGATAAATAACATGAATCTTGGAAATTTTATAACATAATCATAAAAAAAACTTTTATAAGAATTACAAACTAATATCATTAATGTACTTAAGTAGATAATTGAATATTTAATTTATAGCCATAAAATCAAAGCTACAGACACCGACTCTTAATTACGACTACAATCGTATTATAATCGCGTTTTTTCTAAGGAAGATTCGTGTAATTTACTATGTGTAACATGCTCTGTTCTTATACAATGACAACTAGTACTTTTCAAATATTAAAAAAAAAACTATTAAATGTAAGTATCGACTACTAAGTAATAAAGACTCGTCCTACAACTTCCGGTTACCTTCACAAATGACAACAACAAAAAACTCACGGACAGCCGAAAAAAATGGTGATGACAGTTAGTTCTACCTTGTAAAGGCACGTTCCTTTCTTAGAAATCTGCGACGAGCTTCCTCGAGTTCCGTCTGCAGTCCTCCTCACCCTCGAACTGCGACGCTTCTGATGTCACCCAATTTCCACACGCGCACAATGAACGACCTTATTACTTATGCCCGTACCTCGTGACAATGTCGTTCTTTGTAGACGTCGTTGTGTTTCCTCCCCCAATAAGTATATATGATATACGTTGACCGGTGACTTATGCGTGCATGCCGGTGCCTGCAAAGTGTAAACAAAAACGCGCGCCGCGCATATACCGCATGCGATGATTTTTGTTCAGACTGCGAGGTGGCGCCAATGTAAGCAGGCGGCGAAAACAATAAAGAAATAACACATTTTTACTGTCCTTGAACGTCAACCAATAACAAAATAAAGTATTCTTATGAACCGCGTATAGTACTGCGTGTTTCTGTTAAAAACTAGGTCAAACTCAATAACGTTTACGTAACTATCTTTTCCGTATACGTTTTCGAAGAAAATTTCAAAAAAGAACAGAAAAAGCCGTTACTCGAAGACACTATATCCTATATATATATATATACGTACAGAATCTCATCTACTCAGGGGCGCGCGCGCACGCGCGTATTACTTCCGTATCCATCTCCGCGTATAACCTTCGTAATCGCGCGCACTCGGTTCTCTTCTCATTCGGGTGCATCGCGATTCTCTCTCACTCTATCGTGCGCTCTATATCTATATACACGCATTTCGGGGCAATAAAACAGAATTGCCCTTCCCGAAGAGATTCTATTCCTATTTTGAAATCGCGAGGGAACGATCCGTCGTTGATAGAGCGATGATGTGTCTCACCTCTCTCTCTTTCTCTTTGCTGCGACGGAGAAAAGATGAGAAGCGGTTTTGATTAGGTTTCTAATCGAGATCGGATGGGGTAAATGGTTTGTATATATATAACTATATGCAAGCGAAGCTTTTATTGCGAATTTCGCGCGTACATCTGTATATAGGACGATGTATAACGAGGGTTGCGGGAAGTCGATTTTAAAGAGCGATTATATTATGTAGAAATTATTAAAAATAAATAAATATCATAAGTTATAATGGGCAGCTGAAAATAGTAATATTTAGGTAATAAGAAAGCGTGGGATTGGCGAGGAGAGATTAAATTTAGATATATAGACTGTAGCATCCTAAAAATTGCCATTGTTCCCGGAAAATTTTACAGTACAGTGTAGTAATTTTTCTTGTATATCTAGCCATTTACCTTGTAATTTTTTGAATTTTCAAATACCATCAGTCGTAACTTAACGAGTCAATACAATATTTTTTTGGAAAATTTTTTGTATTTTTCACTAAAATTTTACTTAATTAAAATTTGGTTAATGCACAGAAAGTCTAAAATTACCTTTTATTTCGTTAAATTACAAGTAAAATTGCTATTGAGAACTTGAGATGGTCAGATAGTAAAAAGGATATAGTGTAAAAAAGTATATGACATCTAATTAAAATATACAAAGTGATTATTAGAAGTTATTATATATTAAAAAATGTATTTAATACAAGACCTTATAAGTTCTTTCGTCAATTTTTGAATTTGCTTAATTTATAAGTAGATAGGCATTCAAATTTTTATTTAAATTATTCACTGATTTATGTACTACTTGACATTATTTATATTAACCATATTAATTTAAATAGAGGAAAATCAAAAGCATTACATTAATAATAAATATTTGAATGCCTAACAATACTTAAAAAAAACATTGTCTCGAAAAATTATCTTTAGTAGTAAACTCTTATCAATAAAATTTTACTAATTAATATTAAATATAATAAATGATGCCGCTGCTCATATAATATTGTAAACGAATATCTTATTTTTTACCCTGTACATAGATTATACAGCGTAAAATTACAAAGTTTAGCAAGATAAGTTTATGATACATCTCCAAATATTTCTGAATGAATATACTTTATATGGTATTTCAGATTTACCTTGACATTGGTACTATAACAGCAATGATAGCAGTCAAAAAAAATTTCGGATCTACAGACAATTTGATGGTTATTTAATGAATTCAAATTCTTGTATTTTTTACCGCATTGCCTACAACTGTACCGCCAGTCGTGCTTAAGACGAATGTGCTTTTGCAATTTCGTTTTGTATACCGTCTTATAAGAGCAATAATTACACTCTAACATCGCTTTCTCTACACATTTCTCAAGCTGATGCTTTCTTAAATTATAGATGTTCTCAAAAGCTCTATTATATCCTGGGCATTTTTTCTTATTATGTTTCCTTTTTATGTGGCATTTTAAAGCTCCTTTTTGCTTCGCTTTGTACTCGCATTGATTACAATCGTATTGTGCTTCAATATTACATTCATATTTTAAGTGATTATATATCGAGCCTAAACCGGCATATCGTTTTTTACACATTTTACATTGATACATTGAATAAGTGTTGCATAATTCACAAGTATTTCGTTTGGAGTTTGTTGCCGGATTTAATATGCGTTCACACTTTACGCAATACAGTTGGGTGTTTTTTTTTCTATGAGCTGAAAAATATTTCATGAATTGTATATTTGTTAAAAAATATTAAATAAAATAATAATCAACAATTGTTTTACCTATCCAAGAGTTTTGTGAGTACCGTGTTTTGATGATTCATTGATTTGGACATTTTTTCTCTTTCATATCCGAAATTACTGTGGCATCTGATATTTTATGATCATTTTGCATGTGATAATTCAAGTTGCTTTCACAGCAACATTTGAAAGAACATGCAAAGCATGTAAAAGATTTCGTCGTTTTACACAGCTCAGTTTGATGGGTTAATTTGTTTGTTGTAATGCCACAATTAAAACATATTTTTGAGTACTCCTCATTTTGTTCATTGTTATTGGTTTTTAAATTAGGGGATAACTGTTTCTTCGATGATAATCTTAATTGGTTTGTAGATCTTTTAAGGCCTGAGATCTTTATACATTTATTTTTTAAGTGAAGGTATATACCGACGTAACTATTCAATCTTTTAGAGCATTTCAAACATTCAAATTGTAATTTGATATTGCATACTGTACATTTCTTTTTATTTATTCTATTAATTTTTGGCTGTGTCTTATCGCAATGAAAACAATACAATTTATATTGATCATTCGTTGCTGCAATATAATATTCAATCGAATTAATAAGATCTTTTTTTTTACATTATGCAAAAGTAAATGTTTATAATTCTTACAGAATGAGTGTTCTGTCGAAGTCCTTGATTTAATTTTTGCGAATAACGGATTAGAGCGTAAATCTAGAAAAAATTTGCTTTGTTTAGAATAATAGAAATAGCAATAGTTGATTTCGAAAGTCTTACCTGGTTTTCCAATGGTGCTTGTACTTTCATTTAAATTTTGACAATTCGTCGCCTCATCTAAGATATTTTCATTGTCAGTAATGTGTTTAATCGCGCTACTATCAGATATTGTTTTTTCGTCGTCTATAACATAAATGCAACATTCAAAACATCAACAATTTGATAATAATAATAGTTATTCATATATCATAGTTTCGCAAGTACTTGAATCGTATTCAATTTCGATGGTAGAATTTTCATTGTATTCATCGAAATTAATAGTCATATTTTTAATTTCTTCACTACTGTTTGCAGAAAAAATTGTATGACCGTCTGGCAGAAATAAAAGTGTTAAAATATTAAAAAAAAATTTATTTCCGAATTGGTTATGAAATTAGACAAATAAACTCGTCGGTAAATCAAATAATTGATATCATTCATACCTATGGAGCAAACATCGATCAAATCGGAATTGTCGCCAGGAATTATTAATTTATCAGTTATTTCATTTTCTGTAATCATTACATTTTAAAGCAAAATTTGAATCTATCCTATTTTGTATAAATGTAACAGTTTTGATTACGAAAAATACTTACTCAGTGTGCTGTGAAATTTGCTTTGATTGATTGCATCAGAAGAAAAGGATTCACTTGAAGAATGATTATCTACAAAAGATTGTCAGATATTAGAAAATTGCAATGATCTTTTGTTATAAAAACGGTGGTTTTATATGATTAAAATTAGTTTCTAAAATTATACCATTAAGCATTCAAGCACGAGAAAATGATAAATTCATGCGGGTTCTTATATTTAGAAAGAATAAACCCTAAAAATAAATACAACACAATACATTTTATATAATCTTTATTTTCTGAATAATAACTTGTTTTTAGAAAAGTAATTATTGTTGTTATAATTACTATACACCTTGTATTAATTAATACATAACGTAAATACTCACATCAATATAAAAAAAAACTACATCATATGCGTGGATCTCATAGAGTAAAAAAATGAACACCATCAATTCAGATTATAACTTATACCCCCCCCCCATGAGATGATAAATTTTTATGATAAATATAATACCTAAAAAATTAATCACAAAAATTTATCCCTCATTTCACAACCACGATCGTACTTATACAAAATGATTAAAAAAAACAATTATCTCTTTATTTTTCCTGCCAAAGAATGTTCCATCTCGTCGTTCTTACTTCATCCATAGCGACGTCGGTGCAGCAATATATCGGCGATCGGCAGTGCAAACGGGAAACGTCGCTTTCGACGCATTCGCTTCTGCTCGAACGGTCGAAAACAAACTCTCCCCCAGCGCGCGCGCGTTATAGCTGGGACATCGTTCATGCGGACTCTACGGTATTAGATCCGTGCTGACGAATCAGTGGAACGCCACATTGATGCATCAGCTCTTGCTATATATATATATATATATATATATATATATATATATATATATCGCGACCTGTAACAATAAAAATGTTGACGTTAACCGGTCGATGGGGTTAATATGAGTTATTTTTATGGAGCTATAGGGGTTGGGTATATTTTTTGTAATTTTTATTTTATTTAGGCTGTAAGGTTTCTTTTATTTATACTATTGTTATTTTTTAATTATACAATTTGAATCTAAATTCTACAAAGCAAAATTATTAGACAAAAATCGGTAGTTTTAAAAATCGTCAATATTTGAAAAATTTATTTGAGATTTAATACATTTTTAAAAACAGTATAGAACCGATGTGCATTTCAATCGAACAACTGTGAACCTGTAAACCAATAAATAATAATTTATCAACCCCACTGACTAAATAAACCAATATATCGTCCAACGAACCAGAAAACTTTCGCATCATCTTCCGGGGACACAAACACCGTTCAAAAGTACATCTCCACACACTGCCGTTCCATAGCTTTCGAACATCTTCGACTGCAGCCGTCAAACCTCATCGCACATCCGCGCAGCCAAGCGGCATGTCAACTTTCGAAAAGTCACTTGTCGCGCGCAGCCAATTCACAAATCGACGCGCACTCGCTGCGTTGACAGTTCCCTCTCTCTCTCTCTCTCTATCTCTCTTGCGAGTGTTACTT
Source organism: Torymus texanus (assembly GCA_036873485.1). Taxonomy (NCBI): domain Eukaryota; kingdom Metazoa; phylum Arthropoda; class Insecta; order Hymenoptera; family Torymidae; genus Torymus; species Torymus texanus. The sequence continues at coordinate 13,465 of JAYJLV010068307.1, forward strand.
AACTTTCTTCTCAAGCTATATATATATATATATATATATATGTGTGGATGGGGTAAAAGAGAGAGAGAAAAAGTCTCGTAAGGTTGTCCAGATGCTCTCTCACTCTCTCTCTCTCTATTGTTTTCGTTCAGAGTATTGAGACAGCTCGGCCGCGGCGCGATGGAAATTGCGCAGACGGCGGAAGGAGACTGCGGTGGGAGAGAGGTCGAAGTGTCTCCGATAGTTCGTGATTTCTGACTGTTACATATATATATATATACGTATATATAAGGGACTCGTGGTGCAGGTTGCGATGTTTGCTCGGGCTCGAGAGATAGACGCTGTTGGTCAAATGATATATTATTAGTCGAGCGTTATTATTGTTAAATCTTTTAATAGTGTTTTCGAGATAAATGTTATTTTGAAAGTTTGTTTGATGGAGGTAGAACCTGAAAAAAATAATTGGTTAAAATGATATGCGATTGATGCCACTAAAAACCGAATTGATAAATATATTGGTATTTTTTATTTTTTACGTGCGCGTGTTTACATATGTATGTGTAATAATTGGAATTGATTGTAAGTGATATGGATATTTATTTAGTTATTGCCTAACTTTCGAAAAATCTCACCATATAAACAAACCTTGTTTATTACGCGTTCTCACGGAAACAGTCGCACTCTATATATACACTGTGCCAATGTGGCACACAACAGAACGATGAAACCGGCAACATTGTCATCTCACTCACATAACTCACATTATTCTCTCATTTCTTCAAAGAAATCTCCGCGTCCATTGCACGTACTCAGATTCTCGTAGCGAACATCTTCATCCACACTCAGCAACTCTTTGCATTCTCTTCGATTGGTGGATCATTCGCGCACTACAGTCGGACCGCACTGAACTCCGAAAACTTTAGTACTTGTGTGCTTGGTACTTTTAGACGATGGCGCTACCATCGTTATCGTCGTAGTCTGCTGTGGCTGCATATAATAAAAAGGAACGTTTATAAAGAATAGAAGGCGTCGTTTTATTATAATTGTATTATACAATGCTGAGAGGTGTAATATGATAGAGGTATATTGTGACGGAAATCTGATACACACTGATTAATTATATATCGCTGAAGTCGTGTGATTACAAATGGCTCTTGTGTGAAAAATACGTATACATATACTTGAAAGAAGGGGGATTCTTGAAGGATGTTATTGACATTCTCCAATGGGTTTGTCACGTTCGCGTGAATTTAACTTTATTTTATTTATATAATTGAAGATATTATAAAAACGCGACAGCTTTATATTTTATTTTATGAATTTATATATAATTTTTACCTTGGTCCCTTTTGGAGTTTGTTTAGCGGCCCTCCTTGGTAATTGGATGTGAGATGGATGAGATTAATAAACTTCTTCTTTTTACACTTGGATTTCAACTTAAGTTTAGACGACTGATCGGTAGTATACGGAAACTTGTGGAATGACGGTCCTTGCGCGGGAGTCAAATTGGAATGAGTCGTCACATGGAAATGCATCTGGCACGATTTACAATGGTTGGAGTTATAATAATAAGCTTACGGCTATGCCATGGCGGATGACACTTGCGAATATTTAGGCACGGCCCAATACAAGAAGCAAAAGATGTGTCTCGCTCTATTGTGTCGTGTTTCTACTATAGATGATTTATAGTTTTACCGAGCGGGAGTCTTGTATCGTGGACTTTACCTTGTAATAGAGTCATACGGATCACGTGAAAGTGTGTGATGGTAAAAATATAAAAATTTTCAAAAAATAATGTCTCTATTAGGAGGTATACTCAACTATGTAAACAATCGAAGGTTTAATTGAGCCATCATTCGACGATTGGATGATGTCTTAATTACGTAAGGTAAATTAAAATAAATTAAGCAAAAAAAAAAAGAAAACAAAATTTAAAGGCAAGAGGTTGATGACATCAATTCAAAATATTCTGAGAGAATTTTCGCCCATCAAGTGTTATACAGTATGTAAGAGTAAATTTTATTTTTTAATTATTCTTACTTCGCGACGGTCTGAAAAACTTAATACGTAAATAAAAGCAACATTTAATAACAATTAAAACTTCGTCTACATTAAAAAAAGAAAAAATAAATTTTTAAACATCTATACGGATGTTTGTAACGTTATTTTGCATACACTTCTACCAGCAACAATGCACTGCCTAAAAAAAATGCAAGCTACAACGGTCTTTCACCCCGACAGTAAACCTTTTTTCGCAGATTTTGAAACGTAATACTACTTATATATATATACAACGTACCCTCATCGGAGTAATAAAGCATCCTTGCTCGAACCACCTCGCGTCGACGCGCGCGTCGTTAGGTTTAACCACCTTCTAATCCTCTGTTTTATAGCCGAGGATCCGCTGTATATACTGTAAAACTCGCGCAATCTTTTTTTTCCCTAAAATCTTCCTTTCTACAATCACCCTCACGTCACGTATAAAAACAAAAACAAACCGAAAATCAATACTTTACTATACTTATACAAAAAATAATAATAAAAAAATCCATTTTCTCTCTCTCTCTCTCTCTCTCTCTCTCTATTTTCTTAAAACGCGTGCATTTTTACATAGCGACTTCCAATAACGAAATCTCAACTCGCGCGCAGCACTTCCCCAAAAATTTCCTCGCCTAAAACAACGTG
>JAYJLV010068317.1:0-16126 GCA_036873485.1 Torymus texanus
TTAAATTTTATTGTAGTTATTGGATTTTAATTGTGCATGGCACGATAACTTCAAGCGTCATTCGTGGAAAATTAATTCATAAAACGAGTTTACAATTATGTCATGCGCAATTTTCCCCCCCTGAGTATGATTATTAAAATTTAATCAATACCTATAACAAGCTATGGAGTAACCAAGTAAAAAGAAAATTCACCTCCCGTCGACCGGTTACACTTTGCAAATTCTTTAATTTAATCACGCTCCGCGTTCTCATTTCGCTGGTTATTTTTACATTATTACACCTCTGAACTTGCGTAATCAATCACTAGAATCACGTCGTCCATTAACATATAAATAATGTCACTTATCCTCTGGCCGTTAATAAATCACCACGGCAAATCCCACACTCGATAAAAGGGCGCGCGAGATTGTCCCTTCGCGTGAACTTATAGTTACAGCGAACGAGAGAGAAAAAGAGAGAGAGAGAGCCGATGAAGAAACGAGCCATGGCGATTTATCAGACCGTGTGGCGCAGTCGAGCGAATAAGCGTGTGTGTATGCGGTGCGCAAAGCGCGCGCTATACTATATCGAGCGCGCGACAATGTGGCTACACACACATATAGAGCCAATATAAGTTGGCGTAAAAACTTTGTTTCACCGCAGCGACGTCAGCGACTAGAAAAGCGATTATTATTACTGGCTGCTGTGAAATCTGTGTTTGTCGTAGGTGCTGGTGCGAAAATTGAACGGGATGTGAAACTGCGGAGAGTTATCGATCGAAAAGAGTGCGAGGAAATAGTGGAAAATGTGTATAGTGTTTGACACGTGACAAGAATTCAACTGAATGCGATGTGAATATTGAATGGTGTTTGATGTGGGGGAGGTTGGAGAATGCTAGGCAATGAGTAATTTACTATAGAAGAAATAGCGATAAATGGTTATAGTGGAACAAATAATTCGGTATGATTGATAAATAAAAAGAATACATAATTACTAAAACAAGTTTTATCTTCATAATCATGTCGGTATGTGTAAATAACATTCTTTAATATTCATTTCATTTTAAATGTCTACATTGGAAAATTTCATGATATTTTTTTAAGCTTTTAAAAAGTTCAAAAAAGAGCAGTGCTTCTTGATGGGAAATCTAGTCATTTCCTTGAACATTGTTGCAGCGAATTGGCCATTTTCTTATCCGAAAATGGATTCAATTTCGCAAATAGTTTCTAAGATTTTCAACACGTTCCTTCAATATCTAGTCTTTACTTCGAACTGCGCTTCTGAAAAAAATTATGAGATTGAATATCGTAGTGAAAGAATTTTAAGAATATAATAAAAACTACAGGATTTTCTTTAATCGAAGTAATTTTATAAGTATAAATTTTTTACGCCCTACAATATGCTTAAACAATTCATATTATGGCTATAATTTTACCATGAGCAAATGAAACTTTCAACATTCGTTTTACGGTCATGAAATAAAAGTAGCTCGGCAAGAGTTTTCCAAGAAAGTACATTTCCGAAACAGTTGGCAGAAATTTCCTATTATACTAACATAAAGCGAAATGAATAAGAATGTAACACCATTATTTCTTCGCGAAAAATAAAAGTAACGACAACGTAGTCTTTTTGCGAAGATGTTTGCAAGAAAAGAAAAACCACGGTGATTGACTTTTATTTCTTCTCGACCGTTTAATTGCGAAAAGTCGAAAACTCTTCAGAATGCTTTACGTCGGCAAGCAAATAAGTTGGGTACTTGTAACTACTTTGATTGCTCGTCGTGGCTTCTACTGCTGCTGCACTACGTGGTATTTTATAAAGACCAGACAAATATCATTAAGGAAAGTGTTCAAACGTGTATATTAAAAATTTTCAACGAAGCTTTAATTACTTTTCCAATTAATGAGTAGACAAACTGCAGGTATTTATCATGACTAAGGGAATGCTGTTATTGATTTACGTATACCATGTACAAAGTGAGTGAGTTAGAAATTTATTATAATATCTGAATAAAGAATAAGAATATAAAAAGGAAATAACACACAATATTTTTATCTGAGGAAATATAAAATAATGTTATCTTTGATGCGAATAAGAAGATAAGACAAAAGTATATAATAAGAATAATGAGAAATGAATGAAAAGAGTATTTTTCCTTTCTTTTCTGTCGTACATCGGAGTTCAGCTTATAACAAAAATCGATAATTTTCTTTTATAATTAACTTCTAACATTATTTTTAAAATTATTTTTTTTGTAATTAAAGCATGAAAGAGCTAATGGTTAATTTTGTACGCCATACTAGGCGAAGTATTACGGGAGCTTTTATAACTTTGTACTAAATTTTATAATAAAATTCATTCGAGCGTTAATGTATGTGAAACGCTCTGTAAATTAGTTTTACGCAGCTAAATAAAACTAAAACCTCTCTACCTTTGCAAAGAGCCACATAATGAATACTTTATTTAAATTTAGCTTGAATTTCACGTGCAAAATGATTCCGGCCAATGGAAATCGGCCTTCGTTTGGCATTCCAAAGGCAAAAAGTCTCTCTCTCTTTCTGAGCGCTCGACTCACTGGCTCGTGTATATCGAAAATTGCACGACTTTAGATCGATACAAAGACAGCGCGCGAGCGCCCGGTACTTTGCTAGGTAACGTTCCAACGAAGACGATGGCATTGTTAGTCTCTCTCTCTCTCTCACTCGAGTCTTAAGGTGCAATTTCACCCTCTTAAAGCCATCGCGCGTCCTTTGTCTCCATCCGTGCGAAGCACCGGGTGTAGTATATAGACGACAATCAAAAGCTCGCGCGCGTGGCTAGATCGAGCTTTCGTTTGTGCCTTGAAAAGATGCTGCGGTACGGGTACAGAAAGGAAGCATGAAATATATAGTGATAATGTGCCTGTTAATTTTAACTTTTGTTTAATACTAGGCATATATGCAGGTATCGTATTTTGGGTATGTTTGGATAGTTTGAGAACCGATAAAGGAGTAATGCAGCTTCTCAGATAAATTGGATTATTAACAATAGGTTGAATGGTAAGGTCAATGTAAAAAGAATTACACAAGTTTCTTTTACATGTTGTAACGTTTCGTAAAAAAATTTTTATGTCCAGCCACGTATATATAGGAAACAAAAGAACCCTTAAAACCAGAATTAGAGAATACGAAAAAGATAAAAGTAATAATAAGTCGGTCGTATCTTTATATGCAAATAATGATTCACATATTAACAATTGGAAAAAGGCTCTCAAATTTTAGATAAAGAAATGAACTGTAATAAGTGAACTGTAATCATCTCTGAAATGTCACACATAAATATCCACAAAAACAATAAATGAAATAGAAAATATAAATCTGATTAAAAAACTCCGTTATTAATGTGAACAATACCTTGACGATGCTGGTAACGGTTTGCTAAATGAGGACCATATATTAGTAAATATTGTCTAATTTTTTGTTATATTGTTCTTTTTCTTTTTGATCAAACTTTTTCTTTTTTTTTTACTCTTTACTTAATAAGGATTAAAGCAATTAGGAAACTTCTTAACGAATCGTTGCAACGTGTAAAAGATACTTGTGTAATTCTTTTTACATCGACCTTGACCCTCAAAGGATCCACATATTTATAAAGTTTAGTAACAATAGTTTGTGTGTGGGTTTAATTAAAAAACTAGTATAGTGCGATACATAGAAGAAATATAGATGAAATTTAATAATTTGTTACATTAATTTCTCTGGGATATTTCTCTATAATATGTTAGTAAAAGGGCTAGTTAAATTACAACAACCTCTCTACCTATCATAAAAGATTTATGGTACTTTGATGATCCCTTAAATTGCATTATTTAATTGTATTTTTTTTAAATAATTGTTTAAAAAGTTTAGAGAAATTTTTATCATCTTACCGATAGTGGTTTGCTAGATTTTGAAAGAACGGATTATAATATTAACAAAGAAAAGCACATAACTTGCTTGGCAATTCGGAACCTAAAATATTTAATAGCTATTATGTAGTATCAAACTTGGTGTTACGAGTAATACACGTTATTGCTATAGAAATTAAATTGTAATTGCTAGAACACTAGTTCTTGATGCACCTGATATTTACAACTGCTAAAATATTGCTTAAAATCATACTAAATCCAAATCATTAGATTTCGAACATAAAAACAGAATCAGAAAAACAGCACCCTAACTGTCCCATGGAATACATCGAACCCTCCCTATTCTAATTAAAAGAACTGCCGCAATAAATTCCCCAACATCCATTCAAGTAGCCGTCATCCTCTAATGCAACCAAAAGAAAAAAACAACGCGACCCGCACAACCCCCTAACGATCCAATTTATAGGTGATATCAGGAGATCGAGGCAGTATAACGCGCTTGCGTGCGCACTTACACCACTAAGCACCGACTACATCAATCTTACATCGAGAAGAATCTACTGCCTCTCCTCTATTCGTGCACGTCTTTCGTTCAAAGCCTCTTGGCACACACGTACGCACGTCGGTGTGTGTGTGTGTGTCTTTATTTCCGTGTTTGCCTCGAGGATTCGGCCTCTCCCTCCCTCCCTTCTGACAACGAGAAAGCTCGGGAGATTCACTTTGCACGAGTGGCTTTATCGGCACTGGTGCCTCCCCCTCGTCTGCCCTTCTCGCAGGAAATTCCGATAAGAGTCCCTGCTAGCTCTTGCGGACTACGGTTGAAGCCTATTTCCGGGCGTTGACTCCGCCAGACCGAGAAGAATTGCCCTTGGGGCCGATTCTTCGACGCTCTTTTTATTCCGCGAGTGGAGAGGGGAAGTGGAGATGCGTATTATTAAACTTCGCATATTTTTGCGATCCGCGGGTTCGGATTACGGGGGAAGGATGCGGTGTGCTTCGGAGGGTTGCCGGTGTCTATATTGAATGTGGTTTTATATTGAGTTGGTTGAAAAGGATTGATTGATTAGCTGAGAGGGAAGAGTAAGGAGGGGAGGAAGATCTAGTTTTTCGTTATTAATTTGAGATCAGAAGTTAATAATATTTTTTCCTCTATTAAACACTTTAATACCTCATATTATATGTCATATGTTAATGTATAATATTATTCAACAACGATATTACGTTTTAAAGTCCTGTCTTTCATCTCTCTTTGTAAATACATATAATTTTCACATATCCTGTGAATAATTTCGCGAATAGGAAATGAATCATTGCCGCCGCGTGTAACAATTGAAAATGTTTTATTTTATTTATATGTATATATAATATACATTACGCGAATGTCGCTGCGGTTTGCGCAATGGAATTAATTGTTACTATACGATCGCTGTGCCTGAAATTTTAATGGTATGCGTTAATGCGGTTTCGCGTTGCACGGCAAATTAAGCATTGACTCATGCATCGGCTATGCATTAATAACGCGGCGATCTATCGCGGCGAGGCATGTGTAATTTATGCGCCTCAGACGTCTTTTATACCTATATATGTCTCTGTGTGTGTGCACATGTTTGCATTGCGCATCGGATGATTTGTGTTCGACGCTCGTTCGTAAATAATGATTTTTCAAAATCGCCAGGCTCTTTGTTAGACGATAATGGACTTTTTAATTTATTTGTGCAATTACAGGAGATGCACGATCGATAGAATGTACTTTTCTGTGTTTAAACACTTTTGTAAGTGAGACGTCGTCAGTGACGTTATATAGTTGTTTTTTAATCGCTACCACATTTGATTCGTTATGTAAACTGATTATTTAAAAGTGTTCATTCATTATGAGATCTATATTAATATAAATATTCTCGTACACTTTGTTTTTAAATTGAATATTTTTTCTTGTTATGAATGCTAACAACACAAACTATCACAATAAATACAATAAAGCTGAATATTGTATATTATTAACTTAACCTACTATCGGTGATAAACATATTTTTTCTAAAAGTAATATCCTCATAATAAACTCAAATTCTATTCTACAAATTTCACAAAGAAAATGAACTTCCAAAGGCAATCGATTCTATTTCCGTACCACGTCCACATTTAGACTCCATTACCCAGATAATTCCGCAGTCAGCATCACACAATATAACGCTCAACCATTATATATATATATATATATAAAATCCTGACCTTCCACCACAGATATAGATGGACAAACGTAACTGCGCGCGAGCGAGCTTGCAGCACAAAGAAAGCAACCGCACCTTTTTCCACATAGGCGTATGTATGTATATATATATATATACACACCACATCTCTTTTTTCCATACACGTGCTTGCGCGCACGCTCCTCTATGCAACAGAGAGGCGCAGGCAAGCGCGCGCTTGCCATCATCGAGCTACGCTAATTCGGAGCGCGCTCTCTCTCTCTCTCTCTTTCGCCAATCGTTTCCGATCGACTGGTCACAGAGCGGTGAGAGAGGCCTATAATACTGCCGCTTGCACGGAGAAAGAGCGGGAGAGAAACGCACACACAGAGGTCGGAGCTATACCGAGCCAAACCTCTCTCTCTCTCTCTCTCTCTCTCTTTCTTTCTGCCTGTTATATACTATAACCGTCTCTTCTCCTCTCGTGCCGCTGGCTAATACTAACGAGAAGGGTTTCTCGTACACAGAGTGTATATATGTTAGTGTATGTGTGTTGCGAAGCCCCAGTAAGGCGGCGACGACGACGCGCCCCGTGTAAACACGCCGTCGTAGTCAGTGCACACGGGAACGGCTCGCTCGCGCGCTACCGTACCTCTCTCACTCACTCACTCTCTCTCTCAGTACATTCGACGCTGCCACGCGGCTTGCACACACAATCGCCGTTCTCTCGTCATCCCCTTGTCGTCGACTGTGCTACTGCTACTGCTGTTGCTGCTGGCACAGTTTGCAGACGGGGTGCAATGTGTAGAGGGTTGCGTGACGACGTGCTGTTGTAACAGCTGTTTTTCGCTCACTGTTGCTCTCTGTCTGTGAAGTGTGTACGTATGTACACGTACGTGCGTGTGCGTTGGTATATGTGCGAGTGCAACTAGTAGTGTAGGAGAGAGAGAGGAGTTGCTGCTGCTGCTGCTGCTGCTGCACGACACTTGACCTTCCGGGATGAGGTGATGGTTCGTGGATTCATTGAGAGATTGAATCGAGTGCGCGCCATTCCGGTGCTCGTGGTTTACGAGGAGGTGAGGAGAGAGAGAGAGAGAGGGAGAGAGGATTTTAGGGCGGATTTGCGGAAAGCTTCGAGTGTCGTCTTATGATTAGCTGAGAGTGCCTCTCTCTCTCTCTCTTCTCTGATGCGCTACGAATTAACGGATATATAGCAGTGGTATTACAGTTAACCAGAGTGAACTCGATGTCACATGTTCTATATACGTGATTTGTTTATTTTAATGCGGATGTGAAGAAGAAGGATAATACTTTTACTTTTATGGATATCAACGGGTAATGTAGTTTTTGCCGACGTGTTTACTTTGTATAAAGTTTCATCGTGGTTGAGCAAAAGTGGTATAGACCCTTACAACGTCTATTTAAAATTGGATATCGTTGCAGCGCGGGTTTCGTTGCGAGGTAGTAGTGCTTACACTTCGTTCCCGGAGCGCTTTCAGGAATTTTTCAAACCGTGCCGCACTTTCGCATTTCGAAAAGGATTTAATAAGTTCCGACAGTATGTGTGCGCGCGCGGTACAGCAACACAAACTCCTGGCCAAACTGATTTTCATTCCGCTGCTCTCTTCAAATATGAAAACGCTTTGGTGCAAAGTTTTTCTCAAATCAACTTTTCATAAGCAACTAACTTCTGTCTTCACTGAAAAGAACGTGTAGTGCGCGGAAATTGAAAATTTAAAGCTACTACGTACATACGCGCGGCACTGAAATAAAAAAAATCTGATTTTGCAAAGCTAAAACTATAAAGTGGTGTAGAAAGAGAGAGAGGGAGAGAGACGAGAGAGAGACAACAGTTCTTCATTAAATGGATTACACTCGACGAGTCTATTATTCAAAGCTATACAGCAACACGGAATCCCACTGATCTGACGACCGATTACGAGAATCGAAAGCAAACGAAAGCCACGCATCACTAGTACGTCTTCGCTCGTTACCCGATCAGACATACTTCAAACGTATCTCGCAGACCATCTATACTACATACTTTCAATTAACAACGTAGACGTCCTATTGTCGTTCCAAGCTCAGACAACGCGGTCGATGAAATTCTTCGAGGAGGATCACTTCACTGCTACTACTACTACTTTGCTGTTGGGGCAAAACTTCACGAGGGAGGCGACAAGAATCCAGCGGCATTCCAATTTTCAAACGACGACGACGACCGTCTCGAGTATCAGGAGCCGCTGCAGTCAGCAGACGTAAACCGAGGCATACGAGCTTTGAAGACAAATGCGAACGAGCGAGGTTGCTGCAGTAGAACCACTCCAGAGGACGTGATCTCCAGCTGCTGCTCTACTTCCGGAATCTGCCGTGCTCTGTCTCACAATATAAGGATGAACAGCCTTTTGCGCTTCGGTCCTTTCAAGGACGGTGAGTAACGTCGCTATGTACCGACGGAATATATGGGCCACACACGCGCGTGCGCAAGTGAGAGGGAGTTTGTTTCTCGTCTGCTGATTTTTAGTTCGAGAGGAGAAGTAATAGGGAGAAGGATCCCTTTGAGGATGCGTGCGTGTCACCTAGTTTTCTAGGGTTCCCGACGTGCTTTTCTTTTATAAAGTTAATTTTTGAACTTTGTTAATTTTTTTCGCATTTCGTTTGTTGGAATATTATTTACCGGGATTTTTTTTCCATTTTTGGTACTAAAACTAGTTTTCAACATTCGGAAACATCAACTGAACACAGTAAAAATTTTTTATAAGAAAATTACAATTCAAATTATTTTTAATACTTTTTCATAGATTTTGTGTAATTTTTTTCTTAAACTTCAAACTATACAATAAAATGTTAAATAAATCCTTGATGATACTATCAGATTAAACCAAAATATTGAAAATTCTGAATGCAAAAAATTAAATTCCAGTCTCTAGTATCAACGATGCTTTAGACATTGTTACCGCTAATTAACTTACCGGGTACATCGTTGCAGACAAATCGAGCAAAAAAACTTCGGGCCAAAGAAAATAACCCAAGCACTCGTGCGTCACATAAATCAACGCGTGTGTCGAGTGTACTTTTCCTTGACATTCGACCTCGATTGGAATCGGCTATTATTTGCCGAACTGAGGAAGAAAATAAATATTCGCACTACGCTTTCGCGCGAGCTTGCACACGTGCGCTAATTGGTTTATCGGCTTTCATTTTCGCACGTTGTAGTAGTTCTTACAACACGTAATTTTAGAAACTATAATGCTAGGATTGCCGATAGGTCGAGAACACAAATGAGACACGAACCCGTGTAAACGTTTCCGAACCCTTGCGAAGCTCATACAGTCCCTTTAAGAAAGACTTGAATCCAGCTAATTAGATTTATTTATTAAGCGTGCATATTGATGATATTGGGTTAATGTGGTATGAGAATATCACTGATGAATTTATGAGGAAGTACTATTGCATACCTTTTGAGAAATTTTTTTCTATTAAATTATGATGGAACAGCAATAATTAAACGTATAAGAGTAATTTCACAAAATAATTACACTGAAGGCAGTCTCAAGACTCTTTCTTCTTATTTTCATTTTCTTTTTTGAAATTTTGTGTAAGACGATTCCGGGCTTAATGACTGAAGTTTAAAGACAATGGCTTTTGTGCCGTTTTCTTAAAAAATGTCAACTTTTAAAACAAATGTGTGTCAAAGACGGTTTTAATTGCACATGATACTTTGTGATATGAGATAGAAGAAAGAAAACGTCTAGAAGATGTACTTTAAAAAAAAATTTTAACCACTTTTAGGGTCGCCATTAAGTGTAAAAGTTTTTTGTGAATTTCCTTATAATCTGTCAGTCTCCAGTTTAATATTGCACATGTACGTTATAATATTTGTATAAACATCGCTCATGTGTATAATTCAGTAGCTTATTCCTGCTCTGCCTTACTAATAGCAGGATCAAAGATGAGCTAACACAAGCTGCACGTCCTTTGATCTTCTGCCGAAAGCACGCGGGAACTATAATGAAATTAATAATCACTCACAAATACAGATTACCTTCGAGCGATGATTAATTTAATTAATCGTCCTCGATAGAACCGTGCAAAAGATGCAATAATTGGCAATACACGATTATAAGATTTTTCAAAGAAAACGTCAAAGGCTCGTGATAATGTAAATTTTAATATTGATCAAAACTTTAAAATCTCATACTATTGCTGGAATCTCTTCGATAAATTCAAGATTTCTACTATATATTTTAAAAATTCACAATCTCCCATTCAAATATTTAATTTATAACCATATGCCAATCCCTAGAGAGGCGTAGCATCTAACCTACGCACCCCTATACTACGCAATACACACACAGAGAGAGAGAGACGAGCCCTCGAGAGGAACCGATAAATTGGCAATCGATGCAAATTTCGACGAGCCACTTGGCCATTTAGGCCGGTCTCGCAATCGCCCGTATACAACCTCGACAAAGTCAACTCTCTCTCTCTCTCTCTCTCTCTCTTCCTCTCACCCTCATGCGATGCATAATGCAGCGGCTGTTTCGCGCTAAGACGACGACGACGTCGGGCGACATATCGAGTAGTTTGCCTTAAGGAGGACGAGCCAAGTCGTCTTCTTCGTGTATATAAATGATGAAAGAAACGAGAGGAGAAAAAAAGGGGCCGACGTACGCTATAGCGTGAGGGGGTAGTAGCAGGCGATTTTCCGCTAGCGACAGGCGACGACGTCGGGGGATGGTTACATAACAATGAAGAGAGCCGCCGCGTCAGCGAGGGCGGAGACGTACTTGAACTCTGTCTCTCTCGTTCTCTTAAAGAAGGCCTATATACTTCATGTAACCCTCTCCCTATTCATCCTTCTCGTCGTCTTCTTCGATTTTCTCACTTCACGGGGGAGCTTGGCTAGCGTTTCATTAACGTGTACACGTGCTGGGTTGGTGATGAGAAGCGCTTCCGCGATGGGAGACAATAGCTATTGAGTGAATGATTCGGTGGAAGGAAGGGGGACGCGATTGTGCGCAGTTTCTGAGGAAGGGGATGAGGGGATGAGGAATGATGAGGCGGCAATGTTCGTACGCGATGATGAGGAATGGGAGGATGATGTCGATTACATTGCGATTTTGTTGTTGATGGTTATGCGTTGTGTATGGATTCTGTGATGCTTTCTTATAGTAATCTTTCAGTTATGAATTGTAGCAGGTAAAAGATGTGTTTTTTTTTTCAATTTAATTTGGTAATAAATAATGGAATGACAATGATGTTATGAAGAGTCTATTGAAAAAAAGTTACGGGATTATAATGATGAAAGAAAGATTAGCAGAGATGGTTTTTATCGAGACATTTTTGTAACGTAAAGGACTAGGTAAATATTTATTAAATTACTCAATTAAATATAGAATAACTGTAATAAAGGTGTATTAACATCAGTAACAGAAATAATTATAATATTCCGTACAATTACAATACAATTCCGTGTTGAATTAGCTATGCAAGTGATCGTTATATAGAATAATTATTCTGAATAATCGTCATTTCCATAACAATCATGTGACGCAGCCACCTAATTTCCCTTTCTGCACGCATTTAGGTGGTTAATTAAAACAATGATTTTCAACTATCCGAAATTTCATCGAATTTCAATCGAATATCGTATAAACCACAAAAGATTCATCACATAAATGCTATTCTCATATTTCCATCGACCCAGAACTCGAGAGCAATATCTAGGTAACCCCTTTATTTCTACATTTTCCGAAAAGAAGAAACTCAATATACGAAATTAAATCCTCGACTCTACAGCGATATACCAAGCTCTCTCTCTCTCTCTCTCTTTCTCTCTCTCTTGCTCTCCTCTTGCGTGAAAATATTGTTATTTCTACTCTCAGGGCCGCGCGTGAGACCGCTAGACCTCTGCACTACGATATCGAGGTCCCAAAGATACCGGATATCGATCAAATCTCCCTGTACGCCCGCTATTCAGAATTTCACTTTCATTTCCTTCTCGCACGCACGGGTGCACGGGCCGTTTCGCCAAGTGCTCCTCCTTCAAAGATACAATTCTCGCACTTTACTCCCTCCACGATGCCTTTTACAACCCCTATGAGGTTTGTCGCTTTCTTCGTCGTCGTCGTCGTCGTCGTCGTCTTTTTCCATTTTCACGTCTCGTAGCCACCCTTTTATACGCGAATCGTAACGCGTTAGGGCCTCATTTTTCGCGCGTCGTATAAGTATGTGTGTGTGTGTGTGTACTTCATTTTATGTTCGGTCCTTGGTGTAAAACTTGATACAATGGTTTGTATAAAGAAGGATTTTGAATGAAATTTTAGAGGCTGCTTGGGACTTTTTTATGTTGAGTTTCGCTTTTTAGAATAGATCTAAGTCAAAGTTTTAAAATCGCTATATCCCTTTGGATCGTAAATCCGAATTTGAATACTGATGGAATGAATGACAATAAGGTTTTATCGACATTTCAGAATTCGTTGAAATTTCCCTTTTTTATTTATTTCATTTCATTCTACGCGTCAAAATGAAATATAAAAGAAATAATACATGCACAAATTATTCGTAAACTATTCCATTACCAAAATACTGCTAAATTATGATCATAATTTTGCTGTTAGATTGTACACCATCATAACTTCTCGCGCAATTATTCGTTTTGCGAAAATTCTGTTCATAGTTTCTCAATAAATAACTCCGTTATACTACACAATTTCACCAAAAATACGTGAAATATGCATTGCACATTCATCCCATATGTTATCTATCTCTCTTGTGAAAAGCAACAATTTCCCCTCCCTCTCTCTCAACACATTGATCTCAAAAACAATGCCGAAATCCGGTAAAACTCTGCTGCTGCCGCGTCTACTACGCATTTATATTCAAAGCCACGCTTTTATCACCGTCGTACCGACGATTTTCACCTGACAAACACGTTCGGGATGAATTCACCATCATATATATATATATATATATATATATATATATATGAGAAAGATTTATAGCAATGAGTTGAGGCGATGCAGAAATCCGCCAGGTGAAATTTATTTCTTTTTATTTGAAGCATCGTAAAAAGGAAGTGGTACATTCGACAGTGAATCGTCAATTGTAACTTGATACTTTTATCATTAAAATATTTGAAATTTCTTCCAGCACGCTTGTAAACTATACATAGTTTAAACGGGAGATGAAATATACACCAAACCAATATTCACGATTAAAATAACTTTTGCATTATAACAAATAGCAAATAGTTTCAACATTTAACAAAATGTTTACAACGTGAAATTTTCACCCATGAAAATAACCCTAAACCACTTCCTTTTCTAACACACATACACACACACATATATATATATATACACACACACACACCTATGCGAACCTCTCGCGTCTTTACGAACCTCTTAAACATCCCGAACGCTTTTCAGCGCGCTTATACTCGCACTAAGTTCGCACGCGTATACGCATGCTGCGTGCACTTTGCTCGTAAAAAAGTTGTTAGAGTTATAAAATACACACAGGGGAGTAGAGTGACGTTTGAAGCGCCACGGCCGTATATAAAACACACACACACCTGCACACGTGTAATGCGTGCGTACAACATGCGTGCTCTGGCCATCATCATCATCATCTCCAACAACGGAAATAGAATTAATGTGTGTGTGTGTGTGTGTACGCGGAGTAGGAGAAGGGGCCAAAGGTCACTTCGTCGCCGTCGTAGGAGTGGCGAGAGTGCGCGCGTGCGCGCGTTAATTGTAATTAAAGTCGGCCATGGGACGACACACAACGTACTACTACTGCACCTTGCCGAGGGAGAAATGTGTCGTTCACGATGGGAGCTTTGTTTATTCTCGGCAAACGTAGCGGCTGGAGGTAGAGGCTTTTCTGCCACACCCTACGTGTATGTATGTATGTATGTGTTGTTTGTGTGTACTCTGGGAAGAGCCGTTATAATTAGATGGGGGGGAGGAGTGGGAGATAAATGAGGGAAAGAGATAAGGAACGATGATTTGTGTTTGATTGTGAGAGGTTGAGTTATCGGACTTTGTTTTCAATTGAGCTGTTGCTGTTGCGCGTTTTTGTTTATTTCTGTGTGCCGACGGAAGAAGGGAGAGAGGGATGAGACGAAGTATAAGCTTGTACTGCATATAAAGGCACGTACGTAAAGGTGAAAGAGGGGGAAGAGAGGAGAGGGATTATAAAGGTCGGCTACATGTTAATTAACCTTGCGTATAAAAACGGCTTGTCGGTTAAAAGGATGGTAATTTAACTGTGATAGGGGGCCGCAGGAATTTCAGATATTTCTTGGATAAACTACTTTATTAAATTAACGGAAATAAAAATAGTTAGGAACTGGTATACTGTTATTATATATATCACAAAGTTATTAAAGCAAATTCTGCGGTTTAAACATAAAAGGAGTATTAAAATGTTTTCGATTTGTTTTTATTTTTCGTAAACACATGTGCATCTCTCCAGAAAAAGGGAAACAACTGGGGTCAAAAAATTTAATAATTTTTTTTTTTTTGGGGTAAACCTATGGCACCGCGTTTTTTTGGACCCTAGTACCATCAGAAATACGGAAAAAAATATTCCATCAGTGGCAAGCGTTTTTGGCGGACAAAATACATAAAATCAGCGTAAAAACGTAATAAGTCATTTTTTGTCAAAAAATGCTATTTTCCAAATGCCAACCGTTTGACTTAGAAATATCGTACAGAACTTTTTAAAATGTAAAAAAGAAACTAGAGACATTAAGCTTACATTTTCTTTATTCAGAATTCAGAAAAATTCTTTCCTTGAAAAGTTATAATCATTTAAAAATAGACATTTTTAAGAAAATATGAAAATAGCCTCTTTTTAAAACTCTTTCCATTTGTTTCAGAAATATGAAATTTGTATTTCTATACAATAACCTAAAAGTAGTGAAAACAAGCTTTCGTTTGCGATATTAACTTTTTAAAAATGTTGATTCGTTCAAAAGTTATGACCATTTGAATATCACGAAGACAACGCACTTTGAGAGCTGGGATTTCTCATTTGAGTACTATGCAATACGTGACTTTAAACTAACATAACTTTTGAAGGAATCAATATTTTTTTCATGTCAAAAATGTTAATGTTTTATTATATTTATTGTGTATTTCTTTAATAAATTACTGATAAAAATTATTAATGTTTAAACTCTTTATTATCTATTACTATACACATTAAAAAGAAAACATAAAATCGTAACAATGCGAAAATATGCTATTTGTTTAAATGCTTTTGTATGTATAGGAGGGTTTATTTCGCATTTTTGCAATGTGTTCTCATTATCTTTTGTACGAAACTGTACAAAGTCTGTACTATCAACCTTACTGTTTATTTATCATACGGTAAGAACATCTTAAATGACAAAGCACTCGAACAAGTAAACGAAAATGTGAAAAATTGCGAGATTTATGAAATTTAATTTATCGTATTTATTATAAATTTGACGTTACCATAATTTAAATTTGTGTATATATACATAACATTAGTTCCCATATTTTTGTTTTGTTTAGATATGAATAATTTCGCTAAACTTTTCGAATTTGAGCTATCGAGAAATTGAAAAAAGAAATTAAGAGCACACTTTCACAGGACCTTTTTTCTTCCTTTCTAGATCTTCAATAGTGAAAAAGTGGAAGCGTTACTCTTTTTTCATAGCCTTTTTTTCACCGGATAACTCATATGAAAGCTATGGGAACATCTAGTAGTTTGTGATAATCTTTTCTGTATAAAAATCGTCGGTTTTTATGAAATAAGTAAAAAAATACTTATTTGCCAACGGGATGTACTTTTTAAAAGGGATATAATGTATTGATCACGCCACAAAACAGTCACTTTTCATTGACCTTGTAGGTGTGCCAGCGATTAATAGTGTTTATAAACCAGTTACGTTTTTAATAATGATATTTAAAGTAATGTAAAATAAATTCTATAATCGACACATTAATGAGTAACAGACCATTTTGTTCGTTATGCTAAAACAAAGAGTTTAGCGCTATAAAAAATAAAAAAAAGCATAGTCATTTTTTAAAAAGC
>JAYJLV010068328.1:0-16125 GCA_036873485.1 Torymus texanus
GTTACGCCAAAGCCTAAATTTTGGAATGTCCATATATTGGGACAAAGTAGGTCTAGAACTTCCATTTTTGGCTTATTTTATTGTAAATAGATCAAAATTGATAGGAGGGATTTAATGGTGTCACCTCCCCTTATGTGTGCTGCGTTGGTATGATCGTTATTACTTGAGTCGTCCTGACCGGCTCATGCGGGGTGTTGAATTCTTACTGTTTCACACGGTTGTAACTCTACCTCCGAGACGCTGATATGTACTGCCTCGTGACTAACATTTATACATTCAGCGTAAATCTCCATGATTTTCCGCTATGAAGTTTCCAAAATGTATTTTGGGGTGTAGATTCATGAGCGGTAGCCAACCTACCTTGACGCTTGTTATGCGTGCTGTAATGGCTCTACGTACTCTAGGGGGAATTATAATCATCTGATTTCTGCAAAAGGGATTATAGTATCACTCAATCTAATGTGCTTTGCCGCTGCATCAATACAGCCCGATAATCCATTAATGACAGCCCATTCAAGAATACCTTCTGTGTCTATAGGGAAGCTATCCGGAACAACGTGTATTTTGCCCTGAGATTTGAGAAACGGTATTTAGGCTCTACTGAGCGTCTGAGTCTTCCCCGTAGTAACTCCTTTTGTTTCTAAAATATTGCGTGAGTCTATGTAGGGGTTAGATTACAATGAATTGTATTTAACTACGGTGATATCCACAAATAGATCTACGAAAATTTACATTTTCCGTTTTTAATGTTAAGGTTTTCAAGTATCAGGATGGGAGGTTCACGACCCATTTTCAAAAAATTAATAGAGGCAAATCTGAAAGATGGCGATGTTTCTTCTGCGATTTCTGCCAACGGTCGCTCGGCGCCTGAGGGCTGCGTCGAGCGATCTACGCGTTTAAATTCTGCACGTTATTATTTGTTGGTGAAACCACTGGCGCATTATTTTGCGTTTGTATGGTTTTATCGTGCTATTATTATTACTGTTGTTGTTATTATTGTATCTATCTCTTTGATTTAGATTTTAGTTATTATTATAGCAACCATTTCTATTATTGTTATTATTATTACCATTATTCACGTTATTATTGTTGTTTTGCATTGGCGTATCGTTGCGGCGATTTTGCTGTAATCTTCTCGGAGCGTAAGTCTTCCTGGATCGTATAAAGATTGCCTATACTATATGATCTTTCGCAGTATTTGCATGTGAGTTTTCTGCGACACGTTTCTTCCGTATGCCCTTTACGACCACAGAATGTACAGGATTTTGTTCGCAACACGTCAACAAGTGCTCTTAGTATTCGCGCTGTGTCCTGTGGGTCTGGTGGACTGCGAAATGTGAGTGTAACCGACGGTGCAAGCGGCTGCGCTTGCTGCAGCATAGTATGGGGCGTCCATGGTGTCATTGCTTGCAGTAGTTGCTCGATTAGCGACATTTACTGTATCTGTGGAATAGGTGTTACTTGCTACATTTGTTGTATTTGAGGTGCCGGTAGCCTTAGCGAGGGCAGTTGAATCGATGGTGCTTGCTGTAGCGGTTGAGGCGGTTGCACTGTTTGTATCTGTTGAAGGGACTGACCTGACTATGGAAGGAAGGGTTGGGCTGGTAACGGCGCCTCATAATTTTCAAGGGCAGTGCTTCGGCGTGCACTCTGCATTCGAAGTCGATGGCTAGTCGGATAACTTCGCTCAGTGAGCGTCCAAGATTTGCGATAATCGCTAACTTCAAAGTATATCTCTGATAATTTTCTATATTTTTTTACGTTTAAAAAATGTATTTTCCTTCTTTTCAAGACTAAGAAAACTTTTTTTTTTTTCGTGAAAAAATATTGAAAATTCAAAATTATCATTAGCTTTGCAAATGGGAAAAAATTTGAAAAAAGGCATTGCACGTTTGAAGTTATGGATCAGCTCAGTAATTACTAAGTCTAGTCTTATAAACTCTTATTCGAAAGGTCATGTAAAAACGAATGCTTTTTTTCTGTGCATTTCAAAATGAGTAAAAGAAAGCTAAATATAGGCCGTTTTTGACCTTTAAATGCAGATATCTCGGCTTCTAAAGCACTTACGTTGCGGATACAATTTGGCCGTAGCCTACAAACTTACCAACTCGAAGCTGTCTGGTGAGCTCAGGGTGATGGCATGTCGCTGGAGACGAATACCGCTTAGCTGTTGGTCATTGTATATGCTAATTGTATGTGAGTATACTATATACTTATAAGTACATCCAAATCGTTTACTGTAAATCAAACTAACGAATGTTGTGAAATCAATTATCGATAGTCAAGTAATGCAAACAACTCTCGGAAACAACTGTATGACTGTTCTCAACAATATATTCAAATTTATTTCCCCTTCTATACAAATTAAGCGCAAGAAAGTACTGAAATCAATGTATTGTAATCAAGTATCCATAACTTAACTTGACTGAATAATACAACTTTTCCTACCTATACTTAAAAATATTCAGCCAGCGGGCATAAAGTATTACCTAACGCCCAAGAGGTGTGAGAGCTCACATACTCCCACAAAATTTTATAGAATCTACGCCCTTTACGCTCCTGTAGATGAAAATTATTCTAATTATATAACTATTATGCCTTCTTTTTATTTCTAAAATTCATAAGAATTTGTTAAGATATTCGCGACAAGTCAAAACCTATATACAAAATTACATAGTTACTAACATATCCCTATTTCTTATTATTCTTTCTCAATTTTGAACTTTCTATAATATTACGCATATTGGGAGGGCAAGAGAAGTCTAGAGCTGCTCTAACAGAGGTGGTCCTCCAGTTTTCCATACATAGTTGGCGGGCCCAACGATTGCAGTTTATCGGTGGTCTTTGTAAATGTAGAATACTAAATTTTTCCATAAATACATTAACAATGTTTATATCTATAAGTTCACTATAAATAATTACATTGGCTGTAATTTTTAATTGATACCGTTTAAACATAATAGATGTGCAGAATCTCATGATTTATTTTCATTACCCAAAATATTTTTCCTTGTGTCCGTCTTCTTTGAACGGGAATGAAATAAATGCAGATAAATTTATAGTCTACCCACAAGTGCTTCAGAATTTATTAACCATATCATAAGCCACCTATTCTCTTCCCGCATGTATATATCATATGCAATCTCATATGAGTATTTCAGAGTTTCAGACATCATCAGATCTCATATGAGATCTCAGATATTTGATGTCCAATATGCTCATATGAGATCTCATATGATATTTTTATGAGGGTTTATATTTTCTATTTAAAAACAAAGTGATAGATTCAGGGATCAGTATTTAATATGTAGAAGCTACCCATTTATACATTTTATCTAATCTTTAAACATATGAATATTTATATGAAAATGATCGTATCTACACCTTGAACTGCAAATCGCCAGGCTCGCCAAGTATGTATAGGAAACTCGAAGACCACCTCTGCTAAAGCAGCCCTAGACTTCTCCTGTCCTCCCAAGATGCGTAATATTATAGAAAGTTCAGAATTGAGATAGAATAATGAGAAATGGGGATGTGTGGTAATTATGTAATTTTTTATATAGATTTTTGGCTTACCGTGAATATCTAAAAAAAATCTTTTGAATTTTAGAAATGAAAAGAAGACATTATGGTTATATAATTGAAATAATTTTCGCCTACATGACCGTTAAGTATGTAGGTTCTATTGAAACACGTGCGGTAGCCGGAGCAATTCGGGATTCG
Organism: Torymus texanus; assembly: GCA_036873485.1. NCBI lineage: Eukaryota > Metazoa > Arthropoda > Insecta > Hymenoptera > Torymidae > Torymus > Torymus texanus. Next base: position 3,724 of record JAYJLV010068328.1, read on the forward strand.
AATTTCCCGCCCCGAGCAGTGAGAGCGCGCGTATAACTCACAGGCAGGAGCGCAGACCTTGCCACGTTAGCGCGCGTATGCCGTGACCATCACAAACCGATCTTGCAACGCGTATTATACCTGCTGGAAAATCGCGGTGCTGATTTCAAATGTAATAGGTCAAGCCATCTTGGCTTGTGCTACCGTGTAAACGATTGTATTCTATGAACTTCTATCTTTTGTTGAGTGTGTGTACCTGTTTGTGTTCCTCTGTTTTCCAACACCATCCAACCCCTTCCATTTAACTGGCGCTGCGCGGACGGGATTTTGCGAGGACGAAAATAATCACGGAAAAGCAGCCGGTGTTTGAACCCCATCGTTCAAGATCCACACCAACATCAACTCTAAAGCCCACCTGTACCCAGTGACTCACCTGGAATCATCAAAGCATAAACAAAAAATAATAAGTCTTTGGCATTCCTTAATTCCTACGTAATGTTATCCTTATAAATACGATTGTTCGCGTAAAATAAATAATAAACAAAAAGCAAAATGGTAAATAATCAATAACAAGCAGATCAGGAAGCAAATCATGCTCCAATCTCGATGGAACAATTTAAAATAAGATTAACTATCTGGCGCGAAGCCATCCCCATATATGAAGGAGGCACGAAGCTCTTATCACATTTTTTACAGACTATGACAGATTTGCCGCGAATCTAGCGGGGAACGACGCCGCTTATACAGACAAAAATCCGAGGGGAGACATTAGATTTAATAGTTACTAATAACCCTGCAACGCGGGTCGCGTATAAAACTGTTTTGATAAATCGGTACAGCGATCCTAGCTCGGAAGATTTATTATTTAACAGATTAAGTACATGCCATCAGCGACCGAATCAAACATATGAAAAATACGCTGCTGAAATTAAGCATCATAGATGAAATAAAATAAAAGAGCACATACTGCTACATGACGTGTCTAGTAAAATGCAGACAATACGAGAATCATGAACAGCAAGCAGCTTCTCCCGACTTTGTTAGGCAACGCGAAAGTAAACTGAATCAAATATTTTTGGCATGGCCGTAAATTGAAGAAAAATTAACCCGTTTGGTCCACCAGGAACATCAAGAAATACAAACTCCTTCGTCCTTATTAGAGTTAACCCTTATAATAACTCACCTGTAATTTCAAGGAATAAAAATAAATAATAAATAAATAAAAATTTGTAAGTACTAGAAATACAAAACGGCCGAATAATAATAATTCAAATAGATCAAACAATGTACACGCTGTACAAAACAACAAGTTTGCTAGTCTAAATCATACTTTTTCTCCACCAAACAACGCTTTTACGCCGAGAGGAAATAATTTCTTTAGAAGCTCTGGACCACCAAATTTTATCACCGAAGAACTGCATACCCAGCAGGAGCAACAAGAAGAAGAATCAGAAGATTATCAAAATTAAACGGCAATCAATGAAGAAGAGATGTATTGCGAAGATTTGGAAATTACCGATTACGGAAGTTTTCGGGAGGATGCCGATACTACCCAAGTCACGTAGTACACCTAAACTCTATTAAAAATTCGCCCGACTTACCCCACATAATAACAACGAATCCACCACTCAAAATTTTGATTGACTCGGGAAACCTCTTCATCTATAATAAATCGAAAAATTGCATTCGAACTATTTTCTGAATTTATTTTTCCCTACATTTTCGAAATAAAATCTGTACTTAAAGCAACTATAGGTACACATGCCCTTACCTACCCTATTCTGCGCGAATTGGAAGATAACACCCCCATCCCCTTCCTTATATCCAATTGGCATCAAACCTATGATTGTTTATTTGGACACAAATACTTAAAAAATTTGGAAGCTAACATAGATTACAAAAATTAACTATTCAGTACAGCCAAATTTGAAATGAATTATTTGAATAATATCCCAGAAGGATGCAAGACAGGAAACATGAATCATCATCGAGCGAAGACAAAGGCACAGCTAAGAACCGACCATATGGACAGTAAGGAGAAACAAAAGATCGAAATGCTATGCAACAAATACGACGATTGCTTCTACTACGAGGAAGAGCGATTATCAGCTACCAATGCGATTTCACATGACATTTGAACAAAGGATGATCATCTCTTCTACGTTAAAAGTATTCGATACCCATACCACCTAAAGGAAACAGTACAAGAGCAAATAAGAAAGTTATTCAAAGATGGAATAATTAGGCCAAGCAGTTCACCCTAGTCATCACCAGTTTGGATAGTACCGAAAAAAGAAGACGCCAGTGGCAAGAAAAAATGGAGGAGGGTTACAGATTACAGAAAGTTAAACGACAAAACTATCGAGGACAAATACCCATTGCCCAGGATGGATGAAATTTTTGAAAACTTTGGTTCATATTCTACGACTTTAGATTTAGCCTGGAGATTTCGCCAAATTCCAGTAGAAAAAATTGCATAGAAAAGACAGCTTTTAAGGTCGAGAATGGCCACTACAAGTATGTTCGTATGCCATTTAGCTTGAAAAATGCACCTGCCACATTCCAAAGAATGATGGATACAGTTTTAAAAAAGTACTTGCACAAATTTCGCTTTGTTTACATGGATGACATTGTAGTATTTTCAAAATCATTACAAGAACACCTGCAACATTTGCAACTCATATTTGAAATTAGAACTTAGTAATTATAGTATAAAAATTCAACTAGATAAAAGCGAGTATCTAAGAAAGGAAGTCCCTTTTTTGGGACATATTATAACGCCGAAGGGAATTAAGCCAAATCCGTAAAAAATTGAAGCTATTGTAAGATACCCCACAGCTGTCCCAAACGAAAAAAAAGTCTGTCTGAAATGGCGATCAAAAATACGAGCGGCAGCCTTCTCTGTATCCCTCATAGTGATAAAAAATCATAAACTCGAAATCATAGCTGATCCTTAACTAAAAGAAATGCAAAACATGATTTTTTTCACATAATTTTATTTTCATACACTTTACAAGCCATTCATTTAATTTAAATCATGACAATTGTTTTTATTATACACAATGAACATATGCAAATAAATTATAAACATAATATTATAGAATTTATAGTAATATAGAACACAATAATGCACGCTATATTTATGAATTTTATTTATCTTTATATAATTTATAAACATGATTTAAATAATCAAAATCAATTCTATTTACAAATAATAATATACAACACTAAATTGTAAATATAAAATTATACAGGGTGATCGAAAAGAAATGGTACGTTTTTTTATTTTTCCCTGGCCATTCAATGGTAACCTTGGACCAAGGTCACCAAGGTCATGGGCCAATTGAAAGATTGCATTCTACTTTGAGAGAGAAATTAAGTATTTTGATAGATCCAAATTCTAAAGAATCAATTAAAAACAATATGACTATAGTCGTCTTAATATATAATCAAAACATTCACTCTTCAATAAATTTTGCACCATTCATTCTTTTGTATGGACCGTACGAGGAATTGCATAAGTATGCATCGAACCAGAAGCAGACACAATTGAAAAATATAACGAAATTCGGAAAAGCGAAATCTTACTCTATTACAATGAACTGTATAAAAAACAAAAAGAGGAACAAAAACTACCTGATGATTCAGATAAAAATTTAGAAAATAAAGAAATTTATGTGAAAACCCACCAATAGCAATGAAATAAAACAGCACCCCGTTATCAAAAATTACATATACAAGAACAAAAAGGACCAGCATTAGAATGCTATATTCATGGACAATCATGCCGTTACAACCTAAGAAGTGCAAAAAGACGAAGAAAGATTTCTTTTACAGGAAGATGAGGGTGGCACTCATTCTGACGCTATCGATTCTGCTAGTGTAGAGTAGTAAAATTGACCAAAATTCTACACACTACGATTATCGTCAAGGAATTGGAAGGATATTCGAAGAATATCATTTTCTCCACTTCAACATTAATATTACAACCCTCTTGAAGACTTTCGAACATATAGCAAGCACATATACGATATTACTTGCTCATTCAGAATTAAAGGAATCAAATCTGTTAAAAAAAGCTGAAATTTTACGTGACGAAATACGTCAAAATATAAAACAAATAATACCATTGAACAGAAGAACGAAAAGTGGTCTGATAAACGGCTTAGGTACAGTAGTAAAATATGTTTTCGGGATTCCGAATGCCAATAATCTGGACAAAATAAACAATTATTTAAACTCGCTTGAACATCAACAACAAGAAAATGGATTTTCTCAAACAGATCAATAAGTGTTATAAATACAATAAGCGAACAAATAAATAATAATACAGATGTAATCAATAAAAATTTAAGATATGTGGAAAACCGTAAATAACCAAATTTGACAATCTAATGTATTTGAAACAGTCATTACTCTTATAATTCAGGAACAACATTTTATTGACATGCTTGGTAAAATTAAGAGATCCTTTATCTTTTCTGAACAATTATTCGATCTGGAAATATTAACATAAGGAATTAATGTTACATCACCATAATTTGTTAGATTTCCGTTTTACTCAGGGATCAATCGCCTTCACTCAAAACTCTATCATTTCCACCATTAAAATCCCTATCCTCAATCCTACCGAATTCTCCCTTTATCAAGACTTGCTACAATCAACTACAATAACCAAACAGAAATCATCACCACACCATGGAGCCTAATTGGATCGTCCATCAAATTGTTTGCTAATAAATGTCACCTATTGTATGAACAAGATTACTTATGCCAACAAATTATAATAGAAAAGGCCCAACTAATTATTATTTCGATTGATTCACCGCTACTATTGACGAATAAACTATACGAAAATGTAACACTTATATCGAGCAATCTTATTACGATTAAACATGATAATGATGGGACGAATTCAGGAACCCGAGGAACATATCAAATTCAAGAAAATGACATACAGGTACAAGGTTACAAACTCGACGACAACCTCCGTCAAATAAAACAGTCCAATTTAATTTTACCTTTGTTACAAGACCAATTACACAGGTTATAATTACACAGTTTCGAAAATTCTTTACACAAGAAGAAAACTTAGTATATCGTTTGGATGTAAAAGGATTGATAAACGAACTAAAACCAAATCGTTACAAAGATACAGATTGCAGGTTATTCATCGATTCTTCTGTTCCAACTTTAAAGGTTAGCATGCTACATAATATGAATGAATTAGCACCAGCACCCGTTATGAACTCAGTTACTTTGTAACAACAATATTGGAATATGAAGATGGTTCTAGAAAAAATAAAATATACAGAACATAAATGGAAAATTATATCTATAATATTAGGTCAACAATCAGGTAACACAAAGTATCCTTGTTTTCATTGCCTATGGGATAGTCAAGACAGAAACAATCGTTATAAAAAAAGTGAATGGCCAGAGAAGAATTAGAACCCGGTACTAAAAACATTTTATATGAGCCATTAGTAGAACCTACAAAAGTTCTCCTTCCGCCTCTTCATATTAAACTTGGTTTAATAAAGCAGTTAGTAAAAGCATTAAGCAAAGAAGGAAGATGTTTCCAATATATACAGCACAAATTTCCTTATAAATCAGATGCTAAATAAGAAGAAGCAATTTTGTATGGGCCTGAAATTCGTACTCTGCTCAAGGATCAGAACTTTGTTAAGACAATGACTAAAAATGAAAAATCTGGTTGGCAAATTACGAAGTTACTTAAGAACTATGAAAAAAAGGTTGTTCAATGAGTTCAAAGTTACACTATCTTCATTCGCACATAGATAACTTTCCCACTAATCTAGGCGATTTCAGTGAAGATGGGATGGGAGATGGGACGTAAATATAATGGACGATTTTTGCTGATGTCTGAAAAGAGAAGTTGTTCGAAGAGGAAACATATGGAAAAGAAAACCGCCAAGACGGTCCTTCGAATCCAAGAAAACGCAAAAACGAAGAACAATGTAAACATACAAATGCATGCTTAACTCCAAAATAATGAAACCAATCATATAAAATGTTTTGTGTACTTGAAATTGCTAAACTCATGGTTTAGGATTTGTGGACTTCTGTATAAAGTATAGACGGTCTGTTTTACACTGCATGATTATATACACCAAGGTTCTGGTGCCTCCTTCCCGCCAGTGCCGGGCATTCGAGGATGAGGTGCAGTGACGTCTCGTCCTCCTTTCCACAGAATCTGCAAGTTGGGACTTTCTCAAGTCCCAACCTGTGTCTGTGTTTCTGCAAGGCACTGTGTCCGGTAATGATCTCTATCACGGTCTTTGCGCTGTTTCTACTCAATGCGAGTATCTGCTCTGCCCATCCCCCCATCTCTGAAACCTTGATGAAGGTTTTGGCTGTTCGACATCCCTGGGCGTTTCTCCACATCTCCGAATGTTTCGTGGCAATTCACCTGTGAATCTCTGCATCGATTACAGTCGCATATTCCGGTTGCCGCTTCTGGAGCTGTTAAGTCCTCCTTCCTTGCATGCCTAGCCAGCCTGTCTGCTATTACATTTCCCTTTATTCCAGTATGGCCCGGCAACCAGAAAATGGTTAGCGGACGGCTTACTGCCAGCCGATTCAGGGTCCGATAACAGTCGAACAGTATAGCCTCGAGGTGGTTGTGTACGTTCTAAGGGCATGAATGACACTCTTACTATATGTGCCAATATGTAGGAGCCCTTCACCGCTCTCTGCCTCTGCCCAGACAGCGCAGTTGAGCGCTCCTACCAGCTCAGCTTGTAGTACCGTCGTGTACCACCCCAGTGGAAAGGTGCATCCCCTTCCTCTCCTGCGACAGTAAACTCCTGCACCAGTTCCTTCTACCCCCTTGGATCCATCTATATACCAGACTTCGCCGTTGGATGGTAGCTTCACCCGGCCTTCTGCCCAGTCTGATCCGGTATTTCCTGTCCAACATAAATACCTTAGTCCTCTTATCACGGGTTATCATAAAGATGCCTTCGGACTTCAGGACCTCTGGTATTATGCCCTGAATGTTATCCCCAGGGTCCTTACCAATCGTGAGTAGCCCTCTAGCAGTAGCAGCATCAATGGTCAGGTTGAGAGGCTCCATACATAGCGCAGCACCTAGAGCGGCCGTTGGCGTGGACCTCCCCGCTCCGTATTGATAATACACCATAGTACCAAGCCTCTCAACTTTTCCAGCTATCCTTCTGCTGTTTTCAGATGCGTTCTATTCCACCAGACAACCGCTGCATAGGTGAGTCGGGGCTTTAGGATCGCATCATACAGCCATTTCATCGCTATCGGTTTCAATCCCCAGTTTCTGTCCATGGCCCTTCGTAGTTGCCATAGGGCTTCGGTGAATTCTCTCCCATTTCTGCTTTCTCTCCATGGTGACTCCTAGATATTTGACATCATAACTTGAGAGCTTTTCCGTTGAGCGTCAGTTTACAGGTTCTATCCCACTTGTATCTCCTGGTGAACGCCATGACCTCTGCTTTGTCCGGATTAACTCCGAGGCCCGTGCTCCTACACCAGGCTTCTACAATCCGCAATTCCCTCTGTATGAGTTCCATGAGGGTGTGCAGGAAGGGTCAGCGCCTCATGATCAAAATATCATCAGCGTAACCCACAACGTGACATCCCTCCTCCCTGAGGTTTGTTAGCAGATTATCCACTACCAGGCACCATATCAGGGGCGACATGACTCCCCCTTTCGGGCATCCCGAGGAAACCCCGTCCCTTACAATGGTGTTGCCTTTGGTCACTTCTAGCTGCCTGTTTCCTAGCATATGGCTCGCCCAGTCTATTAGCATTGTAGGCACTCCGAACCTCCTCAGGGCATCACTGATGACGCCTCTTGAGGTATGGTTGAACGCCTCCTCTATGTCCATGAAGGTTCCGACAGCGAAGTCTCCATTCTCTAGCTGGGGCTGCATTAGCTGTGTCACCCTTTGCAGGGCTGACTCCGTGGACATACCTGCCCTGTACGCATATTGACCTGCGTGCAGGGTCTTGCGTCTTAAAGTCACAGCCCTGATATATCTGTCGATGAGTCTTTCAGAGGTTTTAAGCAAGAAGGAAGTCAAGTTTATAGGGCGGAAATCCTTTGGACAGGTATATCCGCTTATTTCTGGTTTCGGTATTAACATTACTCTCGCACCTTGCCAAGCGGCAGGCACGCTCCCAAGAATTAGGCTCGCTTTGATCAGCTTAACCATTGGCCCAATTAGGACGTGCTCCGCCTTCTTCAAGTGCACCGGGGATCCTTTCTGGGGTCATTATCTGGTTTGCCAATTTGCGATTCTGGCGCCATATCGGCGCCCTCAGCCGCCTCTCGCTCACCTCTGTTACCTCCTTCTGGATCGATCCTTCCTCGTTTCCGTCAGTAAAACTGGAGAAGTGTGCCTTATTCAGACATTTCAGAGTCTCCTCATCTGATGTAGAGAATCTGCCGTTCGGGAGCTTTAGGGAGCCCAGGACAGCCTTCGGATTGCTTGACAGCATCTTATTGAGTCTGGCAGCTTCGCCCCCTCCTTCAACTTCCCCACAGAAGTAGGGCCATTTCGTTCGCTGGGTCTTCCTTATTTCTTCTCTGTATCGATCCCTCTCCCGGTTATATTACTGCCAGCAGATAGGGTCGTTGCCTTTCCTGGCTTTTCTGAGGAGGGCTATAGTCCTCTCCCTAAGAGTAGCCAAACTCTTGTTCCACCATCTAACTTGGCCTCTGGGTCTAAGCTTCGTAAGTTGGCAGTAATTGTGGTAAGCATTCAGTATCTCGTCCTGCAGCGTCTTGGCGGCTGCCTCTAGCGTGGGTACGTCTGTAAGTGCTTTAGATAGGTCCCTAAGGGATTCTGCGAGATCTGCTGTGAAGTTTACCCAATTAGTATCTTTCGTATTTCTTTTCCAGTGGGGTTTCTCGGGCACACCTTCCACCCGATCGAACTCGATCTGTTCGTGATTTGATAGCAACGGTTCATCCGACACTCTCCCAATTGGCAATCCTGTCTGTAAGGTTATTGGTGCATAGGGTTATGTCCAGCACCTCCTCCCTTATAGCATTACGGAATTCCGGCGTGTTGTCAACATTCACGATGTCTAGCTCCGTAGTCATAAGATATTCCACCAAGCGCTGTCGGCGCCGATTGGTGTCAGTACTGCCCCATAGTTAATGATGTGCGCTTGCTTCGCAACATATCAATAGGGGCATCTTAAGCGCCTTACAGTGGCCTACTAGTCGCACTACTTCCGTTGGCGGCATGTCACTGTCCTGCCCCTCAACGTTAGGGAAGTATGCCGACGCAATGACCACTCTTCCGCCGCCGTTTATCTCTGTCGTGACCACCATCAGGTCTCCAGTGCATATTTACCATTAGGGCACAACATTGATACTTTTCACTACTATGCATGCTCTGGGTCTGGTTGATGCTGCGTACTTGAAACATATCAGCCCTCCCAAACCTCTGATTACGCCATTCACTGTCCATTGTTCTTGGAACAATGATAGGCCTGTGTGCCACAGCCAGGTCTCTCTGCAAAATAGCAGTGGCGCCCTTGCTGTGGTGCAAGTTTATCTGGGTTATTGGCAGTGATGGAGGGGCCATTATGCCTTGTCCATCGCCATTGCCTCAACCTCTCCCCCTTCCGAAGCCGGACGAGACACCTTGAAGGTGATCCTGTCTAGCTCCGTCCAGGGCCTGTTGTCAAGGGCCTCTAAGGCCCCGACTTGAGATTCAGGCAGTTGGTATTGCGTATTGCAAACCAGTGCGTATTTGTCCCCGGTGTCCTATTTTCCCGAATCCTTGTGTCCTCATCGAGCGCCGTTCGTTCATATTCAGGGTGGGGTTGTAGGCCACCAGCCGGCTCATGACCTCGGCCGGCTACTCACGAGGCCTCGACATCCAGACCAAAGCCTTGTGCATCCTCTGGATGAGCCTCCCACCCTGAATTTCCGGACCCCGAACTCAATGGTGGCCACCTTATCTAACAGCCACTTCTTTCATCTGTTCCGGGGGAGTCTCTTTAGCCAGCTCTCTGAACCTGACTCTAAATCTGCTGAAGTACCTGCGATAGTAATGTCTCCGGGTAACTTTCAGCCGTTGCCACCCTGGTCAGGGTGTTCGTCCTCTGGGCAGCGGTAAGCCCGACCCCGCCGGTAGCACCCTTTTGAGGCACCCCCGACGGGCCCGTGCCTCCGCCGCCTTCCGTCCGCCTCCCTTGGGCTTTTGGAGCCTGAGCCCCCAGGGGACACGTAGCCCGTTCTCCGTGGCCTTTCGTCGTCCCGGTGGCCCGAGGACGGGGTATCATTCTCCCCCTTTAGCCTCTGCGGGTCCCCGGGACTGGGTTGACTGTGCCCGCTCTAGCTGTAGGGGGGTCTAGGGTCTCCCCCTGCCTTCCTCCTCAGTTTGGCCAGTTTCTTGCGGTATACGCCACCTTTCCTTGCGGGCAGGTGTGGTCCGTAGACGACTGAAACCTGCCCCTGGGATGCCGGTTCCTCCTTGTAGCATTCTCCTCCGACTACCGAAGTAGAAGTGGTAGTGACCTCAGGGGTCACCGACATCCTTGTTATGTTGGCTGCCGGGGTGTGGAGCGTAGGGAGTTGGCTCCCCTTTCCTCCACTCCTCCAGCCGCCTCACTTGTTATTAAATTTTTTATTCTTAGGTACTTTTCCATTTGAGTCCCACGAGTAGCTGGGGAATTAGAGGTCCGCCGCCGCAGAGCCCCTAGGGCGGCGGTAAGGCGACTCGCTTACTCGGGAGTGCCCCCGAGGCTCCATTATTGATCCTCTGTAACCCCCAGGGCCACGAGTCCACGTCGGTACGGATCGCGTGACAGCTTCAGATCAGGGAGTGTGTGTACCCATCCAGTGCACCACCTTAAATGGGGGGCTGTTTGTTCGTTGTCCTGTGCGATTCACTGCTCCTCCTCGGTTTCGGCCGAGGCGATGGTTCTGGCCGGGAACCTCCTCAGATCCCCTCAGGACGTTCCTTCATTCGCCTGGACAATCCCCTTTACGGAGAGCCTTCATACACTCACTTATTTTCCTGGACAATTTGATCTATAGAAAGCCGCTTCCATACGTACATCCATTCGTCCAGGACCACTTTAGACATCCTCACACTGACTTAAGCCTCCCCACTGGTCCCCCGAACCCCCACTCAAGTGGACGTCCATGGGACACTCGTCAACGTCATACAGCCCCTAGGGGAACACTGCATGATACTATATACAGGTTTTATATTTTTGAAATTGTCATATGGTTTACTTACAATGTACTTGAATTTATCAGCATTTCTACTCAATTCCCGAGAATATGTAAAAAACCTAAATTTTTAGATTCGGATTCAGTGAGCTCAAAAACATGCAGGTTCTTTGTCCTAAACTGCGACGTATGAGAGTTCTGTATTTTCAAAAAAAGTCATACTGGTATAGTCTACTATATCGACGCCCCTTACGAAAACTAGCACATCTTCTTACTCCGCGAAGAGTAGCATGTTTCGCGATTCTCTGCAAAGAGTAGCATGTTTGGCCTTTCCTCCGCGAAGACTAGCACGTTAGGCATTTACTCCGCGAAGTGTAGCACGTTTGGCATTTTCTCCGCGAAGAGTAGCACGTTCGGCATTTTCTCCGCGAAGAGTAGCACGTTTAGCTTTCTAGTCCGGACGCTGCGTACCGCACCGTATGGAATAGGCTTTCCCCGGATAAAAATTGTTTTCCCTCAATTTTTAAAACAACAATTCTTAAAAAAAATAATTAAATAAATAAGTAACAAAATAAAATAAGAAGTATTTTATTTATTTTAAAATAAATAATTTTTTTTCCACCCAAGTATTTTTTTCTGAAAAGATCCTTTGGAACATCTTCAAATTGTAAAATTTATGATTTTTCTAAATTACGATTTTTCCATAATTTATCAACTTTAGCCAGTTGTAAAATCTATGCTAATGAATCTTTTTCTAAATTTTAAGCTGATGTTATCATTAAACCTTGAAGAGCTTTTTCAATGCCCAAAAAGTTTAGTTCTTATTGATTATAACGGAAAATTAATGATTAACTATACGTTATATTAATGCAGAATTATGCCAATTTAAACGTGATTTAAGGGGGGTGACCCTTTAAATTCCTCCCATCAAAATGATCTGTAAAAGAGAAATTTGAATTATTAAGGGGAGGTGACACCTTTAAACCCCTCCCATCAAAATGATCTGTAAAAGAGAAATTTGAATTATTAAGGGGGGGGGGGAGGTGACACCTTTAAATCCCTCCCATCAAAATGATCTGTAAAAGAGAAATTTGAATTTTTAATAAAATTTGTAACTAATATACTAAAAGTATGTTACATTTATGGAAGTTATAGACCTAATTACAAATATTACTTACGTCGACTGTTTACCATTCACTGATAAGAATTTTTACATCGGTCTTACAGTCTTA
>JAYJLV010068339.1:0-16124 GCA_036873485.1 Torymus texanus
CTCTCTCTCTCTCTCTCTCTCTCTCTCTCTCTCTCTCTCTCTCTCTCTCTCTCTCTCTCTCTCTCTCTCTCGTGATTCTAATCGTATCTACGGACGTAAACACGATCGAATTCGTCCTCGTGCTTCTCGTCCCTTTTCTTTTTTATATTCATATTATATATATACCATCTCCTGCACGCAGCGTTGTCTTGGAGATCTCCACGCTGGTATATGTACTTGATCGATGCGCTCGCTGTCGGTTAATATACCAGCGACACGAGAGAATGCCATTCCACTGCTTATATTTGCATTTGTCGTCAGCACCACTGCCACCCGGAGTTTATTGAATATATTAAAACCGCTGATTGACTTTTATCGCCCGTGCACTTTGTCGGTTCTATTTTTACCGGCGTGCGGCGTGGCAGTGGCAGGAAGGGCATTGTAATGAGGAAATTAATTACAAAGTTCCCCCACGCCGCGAGATTTAATAAACGGACGAGCAAATAAAACTAGTTTTGCATACAGTTTCGATGCTCTTCTATATATATATATATATATTTATAACGCGAAGCTTCTAATTTCTACTTAAGAAAATTAAGTAGCAGCAACAACTCATCATCAACATTTTAGTCTAGTTATTCGCGTTGACCCAGTATTTTGTTTTACTTTCGAACTTTAATTGCTCGCACTTTATCAGAGAGCTAGCGCGCGTGCATCTTTTGCGCGCGCGCGTAATCATCTCTCGCGGCGGACGAATCCCCGCGCGTACATATAACAGCCCTACTTGCCGCTGTAAACTCAACTCATGCCAGGCAACGCGAGCGCGCGCTGTAATATTTTTATTTCCAAGTGCCTCCTCGCGCAAGCCCGACATTGTAGCTATACACACGCGCGTTTGTAAGACTTTCCCGGAGCTTTTTTTCTCTTTACTCCTATATACGAAGCTGCTGCAGCTGTTTCTTCTTCTTTTTTTTTCTTCTTCTTTTTTTTCTTCATCCTCTTCTTTTATACGTCTTGCATACGCGCGTAGTATATATCCAGAGGATGAAGAGAAAAGGGCAAAGCCTTTTACGAGCTCGAGCTAAAGGGCCTCGTTCGGAGCGTTCTGTTAACGGATATAAAACTTGCATCTGCCTATTCGCAATCTCTTACTTCGATTCCTTAACTCGCATATTTACATTTCTAACCGCGAATTACCTCCAAAACAAAAAATACTAAAAATCTTTCTCTCGTACGTTCCAGTCAATTTACCAACGCGCAGGCAAGTCAAACAAACCACGTTGGCGTGTGCGCGAAGAAAGTGGCGCGCATCGAATGGATTGGCGCTCGCGATGTGTAATATGCGTGGGCCGCTACTGCCGTCGCCTCGCACAGTGTATATACTTGCGTTGTTCGAGGAGAGGAGGAGAGCTCCTCTCGAGCGCGAAGGACTTACTATAACGCGAAGAAAAAGAGAACCGCACGCGCGCGCGCGAGCAAGCGAGTGTAAGCGAGCAAGCGAAGGAGCGGGACGTGGAGAGTGAGAGACAGAGACAGAGAAGTAGCAGTCAACAACAGTCAGTACAGTGCCGGTCCTCCCGTTGCGAGGACGATTTCTCGCTCACGAAACAATAAGAAGCCGCTGTTCATCGCTGTTGCAGCTGATACCGAAAAATCTCCCACGAATCCAGGCTCGTATTCTGGAAGGTTAGTATTGTTCTCGTTGTGTTGCATACATGGTTGGTTAAGTTTTCGAGCTTTTTACAGGTAGTTTTGCGTGTATAGTAACCACAGACTTGTTGCTTTCAGCCAATATAGAAACGTATTCCGGCACTGAAACAAAAAGATTCATATAACATAAGTAATATATACCAAATAATAATTTCCATTCAATATTTACTTTAAAAAAAAATCTGTACTTTCGCACAAATATAATGTTATTTAGGTTCAAAAATATAAGTCACTCTCAACTTCCCGCTTACTAATTACACCCAAGCATTTTAAAATGCAGAACGAGCAGCGTCAAATAAACCGGCAACTTTCAACATTCCGTCCTCGCTCCTTGCTCACTCTAACCGCAGAGACTTACAAAGTACAATTCGGCAGAGTCTCATCATGATTTGTTGTCATGCGCGCTCGCGCGGGCCCGAGAGCAGCACAGCTTGTGAACTTTTGACCATAAAGAGGCGGCGGGACCGCTTGCGTCACGCGCGCGCTCTCTTATGACTCACTGTGTCTCACTTGCGCCCGAATGAGAACGTCTGGTCTCGCACTGATACCAGGACAAGTCGAGTTCCCCGCTGGTTTATTTTGATTTAAGCTTATGATCGATGCGGCCAATCCCTTCCTTGTGATGCTTCGTTAGAAGTCGAGACAATGAGTCGTTCCATTTTTCATATTTGGTGCGTTATGTATAGATAGATAGCGGCGTTAATGTAGTAATAACGTTAAAAGTATGTATATACATATGTTCGCGTACACTCGTGTATTAGTTTGTCACGCAAGGCAATATATATTGTATATGCGTGTGTATATTCGTAAAATTTAATTCATATAGACACAGGCGAGGTGCGTATTCCTCCGCGAGTGAGATAAGGATCTGTATAGCCGCAGATAGAGCTGGCACCGTTACTTTATTCACATTTTTGTTTAACCTGGACTTTTCAGATCGAAACCGGTCTCTGATGTGTACGTGTATATATATGTGTGTATGCAGCAGAGCCGAGAACTTTCGAGTAAAAATATATAGATATATATAGAACGATTGTAGTTTGAGTACACGTGCGGGCGGGTGTTAATCGATATGTCGTTCTTTTTTGGTGCATAAAAAATGAGATCAGCGTGCGGTCACCCAACACTCATTAAAAATATTACGAGCCTACGAAGTCTAATAAATAATTTTCTATATGTATACGTATATGTATGCAATATGTGCTGTAATTACCGGGTGACATCTGTTTCAAAAATAACTCAGCGCACGTATATACGTAATAACCTACCTGTCGGTGAGAAAATTGAAATCGAAATAAATTTTAATTTCAGCACATGGGAAAATTGTAATTACCAGTACAATGCGCACTTATTTGCCCCCGAGAGTTGTTACCTTTTTGCGAACAATGCGATTCACGGGCTTCGTAATATATATATATATATAAAAACCGGGTTGAAAATTTCTCGTTTTATTATACGAAAATACGCGAATTTCATGCTCCCGTGATTGAAAGTGCGCGTGCGCGCGACTATATATACTAAAAATAAAATATACGACGTTTTAATTATCAGAGTCCATAAATGAAATCTGTATACTTCGGAATAACATCGACCGTGGAAGCTTATACTCTCTCATATATATCCACCAATCAATAAACGCTTAAAAAAAACAAATATAAACAAAAAAAAAATTCACGCCAAACATTCTAAAGCCTCGGAAACCCATACTCGAGTAGTTAATCTCTTTCTCTCTCTGCGTTCATAAACTGCCTGGCGCAATTCAACGAACGCGTGTAAGTTCATAAGTATAAGCGAGGCCAAACTTTGAAGAGCGCACAATCTCTCTCTCTCTCTCTCTCCCTCTCTTAACGAAAAAGACTTTCCAGCTGGCGAAACGATGAGTCGGGCGTGCGCGTATACATCATGTGCGGCGCACAGCAACGCGAAGCAATTAAAGGTTCGAGGTTCGAGGAGGTAGAGGAGGCGGAGGAGGCGGCCAGCCGAGCGTGCATATCTCTCGGCCGGGCGAAACTCCAGGCGCGCTGCCAGCACTCTCGAGAGAGTGAGAGAGCCGCGTGCACTTTCCACTCGGCGCAATTTCGCGTAATTAAATGTTGTAAACTGTGGGATTTTATTTTTTTTCTCTCTCGCTTTTGGTTTCAGAGACAGGAGAGAAGGAGAGCGAGAGAGACGATAGAGAGGAAGGAAGTCAACATTGACGGAAAAGCCGGCCGGCTTTATACGGGGTAGAGAACAATGGCAGCGTCGCAGACCTCGTCGCGTCTTCAGTTACTACAGGTGAGACCGGTGGGGCCAACCGCAACATGTATGTATATGTATTTACCGTAAACATGTCGTAGGAAGAGAGATACAAAAAAAAAGAAACCGTGGGTTTACTTGTAAGTAAGTGTCTGTATATACACGTACTCCGCGTCGTTCAAGATCACTTGAGAGAAAATGTATTTCAAGGAGAGAGAGTGTCAACGTGAACGTTCGTTATTTCGAGCCTTGATCTCCAAAGCTTCACAATCACCTCGGCTCTCCGAAATTCTCGTTTCTTTTTTCCTTCCTCGCGAAACTCGACACTCCCGTTCGCGCGTTTATATAACAGCTATACAATTAAGCGAATATTCGCAACGCGAGTTCTGCTGCCTGTTCGCTTCGGCTTTGGATAAGAAAAGCAGCACAAGAGTGTATGGCTCTTCTCTCTGAGCTCTTGACAGCGGGCGCCGAATCCGAAGAGAGAGAGAGTGAGAGAGGCAATATCGCGCGAAATTATTTGCTCGAGAGGACAGCCGAGTAAAGCAGCAACAGCAGCGAAGAAAGGGCGAGCGAGTGAGAGGAGAGGCTTGAGGAATGAAGTGGAATGAAATTGAGGTAGACGCGTCCGGAGACGCTTGGTCTGTCAACCGCGACCTTCCGCAGCTTGGCTAACCATAATGCGCTCTCTGACGTCACACTTCCTGCATCTTTCAGCACGAGCCCGCGAGCTCATGCTATTCACGGTTCTACTTTCTTTCCCCCCTCTCTCTCTCTCTCACTCCTAACTTGCGTACTGTGTACAGTATTTACAATCGTAAACTCAGCGTATATATACTACTGTATATTGTACAACAAACTTAAAGACCTCGCATTTACGCGTTTCCTCAAAACTTGGAGAAGAGAGAAACACACATACAAATCAGCCTTGACTTTTCGAGACGTCTGATTTACGACGCCTGGGGGAATTAATCACTCACTCGTTCACGATTATCTCGCTTTTATATACATATATACTTATACACATTCAAGTTCGAGACGCGTGCACGTGGGCGATCGTAAGAATCAGTCCGCTCGCTCGCTCGCTTAGCTCTTGCACGCGTGGGCGATCCCACCGCGGGGCATCGTCGTTGTCGTTGAATCCTTGGATTTAACTTTGCAAACACGCACGTACACATGCACTTATATGTTTTTAAGTATACAGACAGACATATCAGGTGAAAATTAGTATTTTTTTTTTTTGGTCGAGAAGAGGCTGCCACGATAACGGCCGCCATTACCGCTGGCAATTATTCGATTCGGCTGGCTGTGCACGCAGCGCCACGCGATACAAATTACTCGAGGCCTAAATGTTCATCCGGGCGCCTATATAGTATACATGTATGTGTGTGCAGACTGCAGAGCTGGCAATTATAGCGCTTAACCGGCAAAGCCGCACGCGCCGTTATAGAATTACGCTCTTATACAAATTGAAGCGCGTACTGCTGTTGCTGCTACTCTGCGCGCTGCTACTGCATTATGTATATGCGCGCGAATGCGCTACTATTGCTACTATGTAACATCGTGTGTTGGATCGAGCAGCAACCATGTCTATAAGAAAGTAAATAAAGAATAAAGCTCATTTAGTATACATAGTGTAGATGTATATATATTGTTAGACACAGGTAACTTAACGAACAGAGAGCGCGTGAAAATAGAGCAATTTTCCAGGACAATCGATGTATATAGGTATATATACGTATATAACGTTTTAGAGCTTGCGAAGATAGACGCAGGAGCACAAGCGCGCAAGGCCATGTGGAATATACGACGACAAATCGCGCCCTCCATGAATAAGTGAGCCCCACGCGCGCGCGCGCAAGCCGTTCAGCAAGATATCCACGAGATTTATGCCGCATCGCTTTATTTGCGCATATATGTATATATATGTGCGTACATATAGCATCAGGTATACGTGCTTATGGATATATACATATATCGTGTGTACGTCCATTTCGCGGCCGACATCAGACAGACCCAATGTCGATCGATCGATATCCACTGTTCCTATTTCTGTCTACGCTTGTCCGATGAATGAGCATCGATCCTGTATAAGCAACGACAACGACACTACGTCGACTTACGTAACCCGTCCATCCCCCAACTTTTTCTTTTTAATTACTCAGCTACGTTGTCTGGTGTAAAGTAGCCGGCAACAAGTTAAACGTGGCCACACACTCGTTCGTTCGTTCTCCTGCAGTATTAACGACATAGGGGGAGAGAGAGAGAGAGAGAGAGAGAGAGAGAAAGAGCTTCCCTTGTTAATGTAACAAAGCAGGCAGCTAATGCGCGAGCCAAGTTTTTGCGTGCAACCCCTAAGCCTTGCGTGTGTAATACCTTCGCGGCCTGGACACAGCGAGGGCGCATGCGTGATATAGCATATAGAGGTAGTACTAGTAGTAGTACTAGCCCTATACCTATGCTAGAGGGACTAACTCAACACATACGACCGCGCAGTTGGTCGAGACGGTATTAGAGTAACTGTACGAGTTGAGCTGTCGGTGTTCATTGTCAATATTTTTGCACGTCCGGGAAGAGCATGGAGTCGTGACACAAACTTTGCTAATAACTCGGATGACCTGAATTAGCTTACACGCGGTAGCTAATTATCGTACAGTACGGTTACGTTGCGGAGAAGAGTTAATTTTTGAAGTTCGAGTGGCATGGGAAAGCCGAATGTAAGAGTGTTAGAAGTTGCCAAATTATCGCGTGCTTCTTGAAAAAGTTCGCAAGTTGCGGTCAAGAGTGGCAAAAGCAGAAGAGGAACACGTGGCTGAAGCTCGTGTTGCGGTCATTAAAAGGAGCAGTCGAGTGCGAATCAAAAGTTGAGCATCAAGAGTCAAGTATACATCTATACGTATATACATATATATGTAGCAGCCATAAATAACTCAGGAGAGACATGGAGATGCGCGCGACAGGAGGAGCGGAAGAGTTCGATTTCAGCCTGAATTACTCTCGCGATCATGCGTTCGCATTAAAGCTATACTCGACGATGCACATCGTCTGCGTATATAATTCTCTCAGCCTAGATATAGCCGAATAAGACCTTGACTGCATTATACGCTTTTATACCTATGTATAAATATATATATCTATACATATATATATCTATATATATCTATCTATATATTTATACATATCTCTTTGTGTGAAAAAGTGAAACGCAAAATTATGGGACCACTTTTACAAGCCGATTGTTTTCGTTATTGCTGTTGTTGTTGCTGCCTACACACAAACGAAGAAAGGATACGACCGAATCGTTATATGCGAGGCCGCGTAAAACAGCTTGCACATGGCATTAAATACGCGTGTAGACGGTAATAAATCGAAGGCGAATAATAGCAAAGGGAAAGCAGTGCCAGCTATAAACGCAGAAAGAAACATTCGTGGATTCGATTCTCGCTGGGCTGGCGGCATGGTAACCCGAGCGAATTACGCGATACCAGGCGGAGTGACTTCGTGGCTCGCGCAGGACATGACGACGCCTACGAGCTACGACATGCTGGTAAATATCGTAGGTATAAATTGGCTGTCTGTCTCTCTCTCTCTCTCTCTGTTTTTTTTTATCGCTCGTCTCTTTCTATTTGAGCATAGTCGATGAAAAACGTAACATGACTCGTACGCGAGCTCGACAGCCACAGGCGCTCGTGGCTCTGACACACATGACCATGTTTAGCGAGAAGAGCCTTCGCTTGCGATTCCTCCTTCCTTCTCTCTCTCTCTCTCTAATCCGTTCGAAGTAATATTAACGGATGTCGTCACTTTGAAGTGATTAATTTCCTTTCTTTCTTTTGCTCACTCACGCGTACATACACATACACACATATAACACGTCTTTATATACGTACAAATTTGGCCACTCATATAGCATGCGGTATATAGAAGCGGAAAGCGGGTTGCATCCAAGCAGGCTGAATCGATCAACAACGCGCTCGTGCTCTGTCATTAAGGCGCGCGCCTCTGTGTATGCGGGAGCCAAATCGATGCTGACGCTCAAATGCTCGTAGCTATATATGTGTGTACCGATATATATATATTATGGATTGAAGAGTCAGCGAAGCGAAGCGGATAGCGCACGCGCTTGAGCGTTTGCGAACTCATTATTATTATTGCTTCTTATTCTTACATGGCGCGAGATTTCGCGAGACGGCGCGCCCTGATCGATTCTGGTCTAAATTGGTGGTGCAGCGGCTATACGCTCGATCGTAATTGCAAATCTAAACGTTATTGAGTCGCGCGACATCGGCACACATTTGTTATCCGCGCTTGTTAAACAAATAACTAATATACGTATGTGTCGCGCCCCTCAAGAGGCGCTTGACAGAATTATATTTATTGGAGGACAAATTTATTCGTGAAGCTTCTAAGAAGCATTGCTAATTCGAGCGTAATAATATGCTTATCTACGTGGTACACGCCTACTTTGCATGCGTGAACATCATAAATTACACGGTGTACGAATTGTATTAGGAAAACATTTGCAAATTATCGAGTTGTTAGCTATAGTATATATATAAGAGCATTTTATATATACATTTCTGGAGCTTTAAATGTAGTCAAACCACAAAGTTTTTACACACAAAAATAGAAGCGCGTGCGGTGATGATTTGTAGGTCACGCACTTTCTTACAATCGAGCATAATCAGATTTGTGAATGAACACGCAATGGTCAATTGATTGTGTAGCGTGTGTTAACGTTTTCCGACTAAATACACGTAAATTTTCTATTGACCTTCACACTGTATACCCACACGTACAGTGCATAATATCTGTCAAATTAAAAGTAGAGTGTATTTCATCAGAAAGACAGGTTACTTTACTGCGAACTTCCGTATAAGGTCACAATTTGACAACTTACAAACTTTTCTTTACACCTTCAAATTCCTATAGTCCATCGTTGTCATCAGTTTTTATATTTTTGAAAATCTACTTCGAAATTACATTTTTTTTTCTTCTCATCTTTTTTTCTTCAATGCAATTCAAGAGCTTTCTCGCGAAGAAAGCCAAGACGAACACCTATTGAACTCGCTCGCAAAAATCAATCCGCACGAGTGCTTCTTATGACTCACGTGCGCGCGCTTTCACGCTATTTCCTCCGATGCATAAGCGAATATTCTTCTCTCTCGCTATATATTCTTCAACTTAATCATCCTTAATGCGCCAAGTTAATAAAATACTTTTTCGCTGCTCATCCGAAACAGCGTCAGCGGCCGCATTATCCTTAAAATACACAGGCATTATCGATCGAAACGTCGCAGTAATACAAAAACAAATGCGTCCATCGTTTATACATAAGTTATGCATAATTTCCCGATGATGATTCACCGTCTCTCCTCTTACTTAGTCTCGAGTGTTCCGCGAACCGAAACCACTACTACATCCATATTTCTATAATCTTTTCTTCCACTCGTCCTATCCTAAACTGCTACTGTGTGCAAGCAAATCGTTATATAGTCAGTCTACCTGCCTGCTTGCGTTCTCGTGTATAGTCAGCCCGATGAGTTTAGTAACCTCGTATATACGTACGTCTGTGTGTAGCGATGTAGGTTAGCCACGGAAATCGATGGGGGTTGCCGGTGTGCAGCAGCAGCGGACGCGGACGCGGGCACGGACGGACGACCGGCTAGCCTAGCTCCTCCTGCGCTTATACTGCTATGCCATACGCGCGGTGAATCTCGCCACGGGCACACCACGCGCGCGTTCGCTATTATCTAGCAACAGCAGGAACAGCAGCGCAATAGCAATATAATGTCACGCGCAATAACAGCGCGTGGCACGCGGGCTGCGGAGCGTCGTGCTTCAATGACTGCTAAGATATTACCGGAAAAGATGAAGACTGATCAGCTGCTGTTGTTACAGGCCAGGTTCCAGCAGAAACAGCTACAGGAAAAGGAGCAGAAACTGTTGCAGCTGTACGATCAACAGCAACAAAGGGCTCATCAGGTAGCACAAAGAGGTAGCGCTGGATCTAATGGGTCCAATGGGTCTAGCCACGGGAGTATTGTTGGTCCTTCGGCAGGAAAGGTGAGATTTTTTTTTTTTTAATGCATGTCCTGTGATTGAATATAAAGTTGTACAATTTTACGGATAATTAATGTGTGCATCGATGCGAACATTTATATGTGATATTAAAAATACTTTTATATTTTACTTCTATATATTTACGTGTTTCGATGCGTTATGTACTTCTATGAATTATTAATATTTTCGCTTCGATTTTACATCTGAATAAACAATCAGGAGAGCAAATGGAATTATGAATTTTTATTTTACGAGCAAATATATTATATAGCCCGGATATATATTTACCGGAAGGTCAAAAATAAAAAACATTTAAAAATTGAAAACTTTTCGTATTCCCCGATGCAAATTGGTACTCGATTAAATATTTTAGTAAATTAACACTGTACATTCGCGACTAAGTGCCTCGTTATTCATGCCCAGATCGATATAAACGTCTGTGAAACAAAGTTTCCCTCGATACATACAAATTCAGGGTATAAAATAATGTTTCAAGATTCTCGTGCTGCTCGAACATTCCGCGCGCGGCTCGGATTCGCACGTAGCCTCGCCTTGGCCAGCCAACCAGCCCCGTCGATCGACGAATCCGATCATTGTCTGCGCGCGGAGAACCGGGCCTGTAATCGGGTCATTGCCCATGTTTCTCTCTCTCTCTCTCTCTTACTCTTTCACTATCCATATACGTGTTTATAGCCACTTATAAACACGTTCATATATACATATAACTTATGGAAGGTCCGTACACACCTTGAACCATCAATCGTTTCAGGTACGTCAGATGTTCGATGAGAGGCGACCAACCAATGCCAAAGGTATCGATAAGAGCTACCCTTTGGAACCTCTGGACGCTCGATCAAAGAAACACACATCAGCCAAACCTGTAGCAGTTCCAGCTAAACCAGCTGGTAGCCGACGGAATACTACAGCAGCGCCTGGGATAACAAAGTCGCGTAGTGTCACAAGAGCCGATGTCAATAGCAACGTTAGCTCAGGCTCGCGTACCGTCGTTCTCACACAGCGGGAGAGCTTCAGCAGCACGCGCTCGACCGTGTACAGGGACACGAAAGACGAAGAATACCATGACCTCAACACTGGCGAATCGATCAGACAGGTCAATGGACACGCGAGGAACGGCCACTATCAGCACTATGAGGTAGGTTGTGCAGTTTATTCGGATATGTCGTGTGGGGGTCTGAACGGGAGGAATAAAAAAAATGCAACGAAAAGGATTATAATGACTATATATGTTTTTAAATTGATGTCTGATCGCGTGTTGGTGTTTGTATGTTTTTGTTTATTTTCGACGGATTTGGAGCCCGGAGGGTATACATCGCGGAGCCAATTATAGATTTGCCGTATATATCGGATTTTCCTTGTTTCAATTTTTATTTTTAAAAAAGCCTTTGAAAATTATTATAACAATCTTTTTTATATTCAATATTATCACAACGTTAATTGAAACTAGGAAAAAAAGGTAGAGCGGAGAAAGAACACCGTATACTACAACATATCGGACATCGTCATCATAGTTATTTTCACTGTGACAAGATAAAAGTCTATAGCTATATAACAGCTTTTCCCCCTCGACAGAAACATGTACAAGCGCAATAACGAGTCGATCGACTATCCTCTCTCTCTCTCTCTCTCTCTCTCTCTCTCTCTCTCTCTCTCTCTCTCTCTCTCTCTCTCTCTCTCTCTCTCTTTCCCTTTAAAAAAGAATGACACCACTTTCAGATAAACATTGACGATGTGATCGATAACGAGGCGATGGAACGGAATCGAATGCTGGCCAAGTTCCGTCCCATCGACATCGAGAAGCAGCGCAGGAGCTTCAGCGGCGACATCGAGACTGAGGAATTCCCCGCGGAAATGGTGCTGCACGACGATAAAGCCACGAGCCCGCCAGCGAGAAAATCCTCCCCGACGGAGGCCAAAGCCGAACGATTTAAAAATACGAATACGAGGAAGAGTAGCACGACGTTGGCGGCGGCAACGGCGCCGCCGCCGCAGACGACGACGACGATAAAGAAGCGCTCAGAGCCAGCGATTCCCACGGGCGCGAATGCCAGGTGAGTCAAGACGTCGCACACGGTTCTCTTGCTCTCTCTCTCTATCTCTCTCTTTCTGTGTGACGCAATGCGACGGCAACATTTTCATTTTTCTGCGTTATTTTCACATTTTTTCATTTTTTTTTTGTTCTTTTTTTCTGAATCTTCGCACGCCGCCGCGAAACGCTAACTCATGAGGCGCAAAGGCTTATAACAATATTTTCATGTACTTATTTTCAGTTTCGAGATTATTTTTTTTTTACTCTCGCTGAGAACTGTTGTCATAATGGATATTCATTATATAGTTTTCTAACATAATAAAACAAATATTAATATGACTCGGCCACCTAGAAACTCTGGTTTTCTACTCGCTAGCATTATCATGCCATCATGTAATAAACTTTAAAAAGTAGTACTCGATTCTACGTGTGTAAATATACAATTATATATCATCTGCTGGTGATTAACGGTGTAAAACCCACACATGTATATGTAAATAGAACAAAAAAGCTAAAAACTCCTCTCTCTGGGCTGATATTCAATGAATTGAGGCAAAACAAAGCGACATCGTCATTAGCATTGTGCTATATACCTCTATAAAACTGCAGTATAACAAATCTAGTGTATAAGCTATATGATACCTTCTATATGTGCCGTGTGACTAGTTACTAAAAATAATTGACAAGTCGTCGGAGAATAAATCAACTATACGCAGCTGCTGCCTATATATACTACCTCTCAACTGTTTTCTTGCATCACGAAATATGACTAACAGACAGTAGAGCTCTTATCAGTATATAGACACGTTGTAATTTTGCCAGGCAATCAACTGTGATGAAAACGACTAAAAGTGCGAGCTTGAAAATCAAAAAATTACCTCGAAACAAAATGGTTTACGAAAATAAGAAGAAAAGCTCATTAACTCAGAAAGTTAAACCGATTAAGAAAAAATCAAAAGAAACGATGACGGAGGAGACAAAATGTTCTGAAAATGATGAAAATCAATCGAGGAAATTTAGTAGTTTAAAGTCAACATCATTGGTTTGTCAAATTATTCGAAATCACAATAGAATTGAAAGAAGCACTGATACGACAGATATGGGAAAAGTTAAGACAATCATCTCAAAAATAGAAAATACAACGAAAGAAATAAAAACAGAAACCAATAACGCTATAAAATCCAGCCAAAAGACCGAATCGATCGTCGTTAATAAAAGTATTACGAACACACCATCCGTGTCAGTCACTAAAAAACGACCTTCACTTTTCGACTCAGATTTATGCAAAACGACGAAAAAGGAGCCTATAAAAGTATCCCGCAAGGAAGATCAAAATACAGCTTTGAAGAATATCGAGAACGAGGACAAAGGCGACGGCCTAATACACCGAGGCGAACCATCCAGCCAACTAACAATTCGCGGAAATCGAGAATCTTCAGTGGAACACCCAACCGAGCGTCAAGAAATTACAATCGCCGATCAAACGACAATCAAAGCCGCGAACGAGCAGCAACAGCAGCAGCATCACGAGGAAGAAGAGGAGGAGGAGGACGATGAGAAAGATGATCAAGTGCTGCAAACGGATTATAAGCGACTTTCCGGTAGCTGCGTCTCCAATCGCGTTCGACGCGCTTCATTCGAGCTGAAGTGCATGATGTTCGAGCAGATGCAAGCAGCTGTCGGCAATGAAAAATTCACTCGTCGCGATTCCGTAGAATCGGCATTGCGCCACTTCGATTCTATCGGCATCGACGTCACGGACTTTTCCGAACCCTCAAAGGATGGAAAAAAATCCAGCCTCTCGCTTAATCCAGCCAGCAGCGCGCCACCCAATGAGAATTCCAATAATGCTGACTATGCGACACCGGAATCTGACTATTCAACCACGCGGCTATGCACGAGAGATTCACCGGAAAAGGAGCTTGCGACACAAGCCGCCAGCGGTGTAAAAGGATTCGAGAGGCATACCAGCGCCTGGTCGATGAAAACGCTAAAAGCAGGTAAACCACCCCAGCAGCTGATTGCAAAAGCAGCTGTGACCCCAGCGATAAGCAAGAGAATCGTGTCACGAAGAAAGCTACTACTGCTACCGAAGAAACACCACGTGAATAAGAAACTACTGGAAGCGAGAGATTCGATAGAATTAGCTCGTGTGACGGTGAAACCGAGGATACCGAACTGCCGGCGAAAGCTCAACTTCAACTCGAGTGTCGGAATAACGCCCGCGGGAAAAGTCACGCAAACTACTACCACCGTAGCTTCTACTGCTACTACTACTAGCGAGGAGGCAGCTACGCCAGTACAAAGCCAGAGTTTCTCGGGTGACAACAGCGGCCGAGTAGAACAACTAAAGAGCGTCTTTTTGGTACGACAAATATCTAAAACTGACGATACCTTTGCCCCCAGTACGAGAATCGCAGAATCCATACCGAAGAGAGCAGACTCCAGGGCATCCGAATCCTTACAGAGGAAAAACGCCGTCCCGTATCCGTCCTCCAAGAGCCCGGATACCGAGGTACCCTGAAAAACAAAAATAACATATATATTATATACTATATAGACTAATTATATATATTTAAAAACAACGAGGACTTTTGTTTTTAATTAAAACGTTATGTGTTGTATCGAATATCAGCAGAAAAGCAGCCGGCTGGCCACAAAAACCCCGAGCCTGAAGCTACTAAACCGAGCTGGTGGTGATTCGAGCGACGATGCTGCACAGTACACCAGTGAGAATGGAACCTCGACCGCAGCCCGGAAATCCAGCCTGTCTGCGGTCGACTACTCCGATTCGCCGTCCGATCCCCGAAATCAATCATTCGACGATGAGGTAAGATCGCTGCCACTGATTTTTTTCTTTCTTTTCAACCTGTGCACGCAAATCAGACGCATTGTCTGTAAACATATATATAGGGGTATGTTAAACGCCAAATAAACCCTAAAAAGAAAAAAACAAAAGAACAATAACAGAGAAAACATAACCACGTTCACAAAGAAAACCCGCCGGCTATGGCGTCCACACCAACCCTTTAGCTTAAACTCGCACACCCTTTTGCAAAATCGTGGCCCATTCGTGTAGACAAATTAAAGCGTGTTAAAAATGGTCATCAAGAGCTTAAAGAAAACTTTGGCGACTCCGCAGAAACCACTGACACCGGCGCCGAGGACGACCGCCAGCTCCTCGCACTCGTCGACCTCGAGTTTTGGACCAAGTCGTAACCAGGGTTTCAAAGCAACAGCAGCTGTTAAGGCAAAATCGAACGCAGGTGCGCCCACGCACAGGTCATCACCAGTAAAGGCTGCTGTTAACAATGAGTGAGTCTGATTATTGTACCATTATAACATTGATGAAGGGTAATCCGATTAAATATAACTGCAAATAATGCACGAGCGCTCATACACGCGCGTGAGAGGAAGAGAATTTGAATATTAATATAACGAGGCGCTATATGGAATATCGAACGATGATAAATATTTAATCGCGTTTCACTTTGTCGAGTTGTATATATGCTATGTATAAAATTGTTTTGAAAAACTCGATAAAAAGCGTTCACTGTTTATTTATACATGATATCACGATAATATACGCGGAAAGAGATATGGGACAAGAGAGAGAAAAGTGGAAACGAATGAGAGAAATAATTCACAGATCGGATAATATATATATATATATATATATATATACACCTATACATTGCTTTTCCACAGCGACGCGCTGTCAACGTGCAAGATATGCAACCGACGTTTTACTACCGAGCGCATAATTCTACACGAGCAGATCTGTGCCAAAACTGCGCATAAGAAGCGTAAGCAGTTCGATGCGGTGACGCATCGTGTGAAGGGTACCGAGCTCGAATCCTTCGTCCAGAAACCCTCGAAAAAACAGGTACAGTATATTGTCGATTTTGTGGCTTTTCCAATGATTGGTAGGAGGGGCTTTAATTTCGGTATACGTAAAAACTCGTGGTCGTCGTTTCGCTTTTGCAATTAAAATCGTCCGCGGAAAAAAAGGAAAAATTGAATGAGATATAGGGGGGGGGGGGGGGTACAACCACAAAGCCGTAAACTTTAATGAGATCCGAACTTT